>JACJUY010001097.1:61131-75301 GCA_014220935.1 Platorchestia sp. MABIK
TACCACGATCCCGCACTCGGTGTACCACGATCCCGCACTCGGTGTACCACGATCCCGCACTCGGTATACCACGATCCCGCACTCGGCGTACCGTCTTCAGCGTGCAGTGCGCTCCTTGGTTAGCTGCGCGACGCTCCTGCCTGAGGCGACCGTGCAGTTGCAGGCGGAATTTAGTTATTAACTCGAGCAGGTTTGGAGGAACTCCAGAGTCCATTGACTATGCATGCGAGTCAGGAATGCGCTTTCATACGCTTGTGGTAAATTGACGATCAATAAATTTCATGCTAGGTTATCTATTTTCTTTCAAGATTTAAATCACTGATGAATTTTGTGCTGAATTTTTATTTTGCGGGATACTGTCGAATAATATACGAATTTCATTTGTGGCTAGATTTTGCTCTTTAGCTCCGATTTCAATTAGGAAATAACTACTCCGGCCTAAAGATAAGTTTCGTTCCATTAGTCAGCAGAATTTTCAAACGTTATCTCAAATTTTATATGTGCTCATTTATTTGAAAATGAAAATTCGGGTCTTGTTGAAGCTTTTAGGAGAAGGTTGAAGATTTAGGCAACAGTTTCCACGATTAATCATTTAGTGTAGCGTTTTCTGAGGCGTCGATACCAGCCTTTACCATCACATGTTACAGCAGTTCTGAACGTTGTTCGAAAATAAGTGGGTGTGTAATGCCTCATACATACAAAGTTTTCTTTCAATTACAAACATTTAAAGTGCTGCGTAGTACTTAGTCCATGCATTGGTATCAACTATTTTCGTCCAGTTATCATTTTTCTAAGCCAATTATTTTGATCGACCAGGTTCTAAACATAGCACACAACATAGGCGAGAATATATTTTAGCGTGCGTTGAGGAGTATTTTGCCCGCTAGGTGAAATTTTTATAAATTTGCGCTTTAAATTATATTTTGATGCATGGTCTCCAGTATGGCTGAAGGGAGTCCAATTGAGATATTTTGCTCTGTCTTTAATAAACTTCAATTGAAGTTAAATGTTTTTACTGGTCTCTGTTTGTGTTTTAGTTTGTAACATAATCCGTCCGTGGAGGAAACGCAATCCGACATTATGCGGCATGATATTTTTGCGTTTCTCAATGAATAAACGTTTCCGTCCTAATTTATTCAACCATATTGAAAGTATTTTCACTCGTTTTCATGGCCTTTTTTGAGCGGAGTGTCGGTACATCCTCCGTTGCAAGCTCGGACTCACGAGCTACCTTAAGCCATGCAGAAGTTGTGTGCGGATGTTTAAAAACGAAGAAAATTACAAGGATATTAATCATAATTACAAGGAAAATGTTTCCGAATCCAGCACCATCATCAGTCCCAAAACTAAAATCCTCATGTCTCTAAAATAATAGATCAAACCACAGTGAATAGCAGACATTAAAAGATATCGCGAAAAAAATCTGTCGCTGAAAAAGAAAGAAAAAGTTGTTTGCATGCGAGATGTAAATAATATTCAAGTCATGCGTTTTAACGAGCGTAATCTTGTACCCAGCAGAGCTGTGCGTGAAGCGCTCTCGATCAATAAACTATTGATGAATGCAGGCTCGAACTCTGCAACCGTTCCTTTTACTTTACGGCCCAGGGATCTTTGTTCAGTAGCAATGTGCTGGATTTGTTTTTTTCACTCGATGAATTTTTTGTGTGGTGTTTCTGAAAGAGAAAATGTACGCCTCTGTAGTATCTGCGCAGATCATTTGTCTGTGGTGAGTATACTGATGGTTTCTTGCTTCGAATACACACTGCTGAGTCATTGTTTTAAAAATATTAGGTATATTTTTTGAAGCATTGTCTATTTTCAACCATCGTGGACCGTTGTGAAATGTTGTCGTATTGATGCTTGCGTTTCTCGAATTTTTCGCGTTGACGAAGCAATCATATAATCTAAAACAGGGGTTTCCAATCTTTTTTTTCCGCCCCGCACCCCTAAAGACATTTCATCCGAACCTCGCACCCCTGAAATAAACATGCCAACATATTGCAGTATCCTATTATTTATTTAGACTTTTTGCTGCCCCTGAAATATTGTCTCGCACCTCCCATGGGTGCGAGCACCCTAGGTTAAGGGAACCCCTGATCTAAACTTTATAATTCAGAAGATATTGATGTAAAATCGTTAGCGCTCCTTGGTCACTGATGGGATTCAAAGTACCTTTTCAATCGCCAAGAAGCAGGTCGGTGTTGTGTCCCCCAATAGGACACACAGATGACATTGGTAAGATTCGTCAAGAGAAATTATAACGTGTTAGGCATCTCGCTTTTTTCTTTTCTTCAGGCTGTGGAAGATGAAAATGACTTGGTATCGTGCAACCGATTTCCTGCTTCAATGCTGGGCTCTTTTAACTTCATACTTTTATTTTTATCTCATTCATGTTTTCCGTGGACTTTTGGATTTGCCTTCCAGGGACTGCGGCCGTGAAAACCGTAAACAATACCTATAATCCCTATTTTTCACGTTCAAATTTTTCATTGCCCTGTTGGACCTGCCTTTGAGCGGCTGTCATTGTATAAATGTTAAATTTAAATTCTTGTTTTCTGACGTTCAGCTTTTTCACTGCGCTTTTATAATAGCCTTTGATCGATTATCATTGTAAAAATCCTAAATTCTCGTCCCTTGTTTTCCTTGTTTCAATTTTTCCACTGCTATATTGAAAGTGCCTTTGAGCAACTGTCATTGTAAAATTCGTGATCTTCATCCCGGTTTTCCCGCGTTCAATGTTTTCATCACATACATCTGCTACAGATGTGCTCAGCAGCAGAGCCGTTACTGATTGAGAACACCTGCCTTCTCCCACACGCACACTGTACCAACGGTTTGCGCCTGGACGGACTGCATTCTGGCCGACAATGTTATTTGTTTTTGCTCGGCTTTGTTTCCACGGTGACTCTGGACTACGGAATGCATTACTGAACTAGCTCCACATTTGTTAGGTAAATTCTAATAAACTTAGGAATAAAATTTTGGCTTTGGCAGTCTTAAGCTATTAGTATCACTTGAGAGCAGCCGGGTCCCTAAAGTGAACGTTTTTTTCCTAAAAATTATACAGTATGCAAGCAATACGTTAGGTATACATGAAACCATATTTTTGTTCATTTGCTTGTCCCTAATTAACTCGTAGATCTGAACGACAATCTGTTGTTGCGGCGCAGTATTAATAGGGAAGTGTACTCACGCTAATTCAGGGCTCGTGATGAGCCTCGTTTGTTGTTCATGACGTTACTGAACAGCGCATCAGGATGTTACATTACCGAGTCCTGACCTCAGCTGGAGGCCATCCACTCACGGTGAAAGATCTTCATGTGATGACCTCCTCTGAGTATGTCATGCCCAATTCCGTATGTTATGATATTTGTTATTACGTCGTCTGATTGTTATGACGTCGTTTGAAGAGCTCCAACAGAGCTGCAAATCCCAGCACTGGCGCTCGATGTCTTCTGACATTAATGTGAGGTTGCAGGACTTAAGTTTGTTTGCCAGCCTATGTTGGATGGAAAAGTCACCCTTTTGCAGTAAATATTAGCTTTCTTAACGCTGAGGTTATCATTTCGAGTAGATTATTTCTTTACCAAAAGAGGTGTGTATCTAAAAGAGAGACACTCAATACACCTTTGCATTACGAACTACGTGGCTAGGGTGTAGTTCTCCAACTGGTGTGTTAGACGCGCAAAAACTCAACAGCCTTCTCAGGCAGTACTTTCTGAGGATGAGAGACGTAGACTACTGAAAAAGACCTAAACAAGCCACCCCCATACCTGAAAGAAACTGAACTGGGTTGTATGATGCACCAAAGCCAAAAAGCGATGAAAAGTTAAATCCGTGAACCACAGCTGAAAGAATGCGTCCCGGTAAGCCTGGGTTTCTCTTGTGCAACTGCACGATCTCGCCGCCACCCTCCACACAAAGCCCTCCGTCGTGATGAGCGCGACCGCGTTTGGGTCTATGGCCTCGTTTGAAAGTTGTGTTCGCAACTCCACAGTAGCTTTGTGAGTGTCTTTTGTGCCTGTCACATAGCGGATGCTACGCCCACCCTTCGAAATCTTAGCGTCATTGCGCTAGCTTTCGTTGCTGTGCGAAATCTATTGGGGGAGGAAGGAATTTGATTCTATTAAAATGCTGCCAATATTCGTATCGCCATCTGTAGTCTGAAATTCGTATGATGAGGATATCACTTCATTTAAGACCCAAATTTTACTTGTTGTTCGAGTATCTATGGTAAATTTAACCCAATCAAATTGGAATTTGCATGATTTACCTCTGCCGTCTCTCGAGCGAATGGTTTCACTATTGATGTATCAAACATCCTGATGATTTTGGACTTTAATTCCTTGGAAACGATTCATATTTGGAAGCTTGAGTTAAAATAAATTTCAATAACATTTCTTCTATTGCAGAGACCTTCCAGAGAAAGCTATTCTAATTTTGAAACGTGTGCTGATGTAGATTTTAATGAACCCAACTTCCATTGCAGAGACCCTCGAGAGGAGACAATTCTCAGTTGGAAGCCTGTATTGATGTAGATTTTAATGACATATATTTCATTGGAGACCCTCGAGAGGAGACGATTCACATTTGGAAGTCTGTATTGATGTAGATTTTAATGACCTTATATCCATTGCAGAGATCCTCCAGAGGAAATGATTCTAATACTGCAGCCTGTGGTGATGTAAATTTTAATGACAGTTTTATTGCGGGGACTCTCCAAAGATAACAATTCTCATTTTGAAGCCAGTTTTGAAATTGATTTTAATGACATTTGTTGCATTGCAGAGACCCCCCCGAGGACGGCAGCCTGGGCTCCATCAACCGCCACCCCGACACGGCCCACGCGCGGCTCTGCAACCTGTCCCGTGTGCTGCAGCACATCCTCAGGTTCTCGCAGGTCAGAATATATTCCTATTTTCCGCTGCTCAAATGAGAGTTGGTTTTAGGAAAAGCTCCTCGTAGAGACGTTACATGCCCTAAAAGTGCGCATAAAACTATTATACCATGAAGAAATTTATGACTTAGTTTTTTACGGGTTTCAAGATTTTGGGGGTTTTGAGTTTTTTTGGCTGGATTTGTTTTTTGGAGGGTTTTAAGTGTTTTTCGCGTGTTTTTCGCTGCCAACTTTGGCACCAATGTGGAATTGAAAGACGTGTGACGTCAGATGTTCATTGGCAAAACTGAATGACGAGTCAACGTCACCGTAGCTCTTTCACTCAATGGGGTACAACTCTATTACCTATGGTAATCAGTGGTCCCAGGGTGAAGCTGAGAGATCCCGACCTGCAGGTAAGGTCCTTTTGTCCTAATAAAATGATTCTGTTTTGTTAGTGTCGCATTAGTGTCGCAAAGATTTCAATTTGCAGGAGCCAAAATGTTCATTTGCAGTGTTTATTTTCGTTTCTATTATTCGAAATAAATCACCTTCTATCCCAGCCTGCATAATAAAACGTGTGGCACAACTTTAATACCTAATTTATGCTTGTTTCTGCCGTGTAGCTTTTTAAGCTTTGTCTTCAAGACTTTGATTTGTACTTCGGTATTTTGATCCACGCTGTCGTATACACTGACCATAGCCATATGACAACCCGAGTACTTGTGTTGAAATACATACGAGACGCAACTTCGTTATCTAAATGTGCATGTCTCTCTGATACCTACTACTTCAGTTACTTCCATCTCTATGACTCGATAGTAAAGGTTTGTACGTAACTCAGTTTTCGCATGTGTTTTTCATCTTGAGTATTTTCTATGAATTCAATTTGCACCATAGTTCTTTTACATGTTCTCTATTCTTCGGTAAATGTTCACCTTTTCCATCTACATGGAAGTGACATCGTAAACCTTGAATAAACTGGCTGGTACACGTTTTCCAGTCCACGAGTTTGGTTGTTTAAACAGCAATAACCACCAGAGGTGCTTGTCCCAGCTTACCATGCCTATTATCGCGCTCTCTAACGTAAACTTAGCTTAGGATTTCAATTCCGACTTATCTCGGATAAATATCTGATTGGCAATTCCTATAGTGTAATACGGCTTCAGTTTATTCGGAATGCGAGGGGTTTCGCATTATTTTTTTCTGAAATTGTAACCTTTTCTTTCATTAATAATTATTGCTGGTTTTACTACGCAAGCCGAAAGTTGAACATTATTTTGCATAGTCTTTGGCATAATAATTCTATATTAATATTTTACGCGATTTTTCTTCTGTGGAAATAAATTGCCGACTTGTAATAAATGGATCAAATGCGAGGGCTCTTCTGCGGCACGATCTGTCAAGGGAGTTTGTGTCGCAGGCTTCTGTGTGTTAGTTTATATTTTTCCAACTTTCATCTGAGGCACACGTCAAAGTTGTCTTCTATTTGATCATGCAATGTATGACCTCGTATATTTCGTGTTCGGTTTTCTACACGCGCCACCCTCTAGACTTCTGACTAAATCTCCAGTTTCTCATGGAATTTATTCGGTAGTGTCCTTTCACGCGTGCGATGTGGACGCTTTCAGCTGTGGCAGATTAAGTGAAGGTCTCTCTCTCGATTCTTTTTATGTCGTCTTTGGCACTCGACAGAAACTTTCGCTGCCTTGACAGTCGGCTGAGATGACCACTCTGCGACATTGGTATGTCGCGCGAGTCAAGTTTTTTCTGTATTTGACTTGATACTTTTTTCTTCTTATCTTAAGAAGATCAGAGCTTGTTACAAAACGAGACGTCAACTGGTTTGGTTAGAGTGCCGTTAGAAGAAGCTACATGGCGTGTGCTCGTGCAAACGTTCAAGTGTTTTTTTCCCTATATTATCATGTAAAATCGCGTCATCATTTCGTCCCGTGGAACATTTCGCCCCGTGTTGAGTTTTTAATAAATTTTGGGATGAAACGTTGAATGAATCTCCCTTGTAGTTGTTTTCTGTCGACTTTTCATCCACGTTATGAATAAAACATCTGGAATATTCAAACCAGCTACCAGACGTTGCATTTCAACTTCAAAGCTCGCTACTTCAAACATTTTGCCCTCAAGGACCTGTGTGCCATGCTTTCCAAATTGCATTTCTGGGCTTTGTGATATCCGATGCGCCTCCGTTCGCCAAATTTCGCGAAAGCCTTTGGCCTTCTGAAGAGAACGCAGATGGAGGGTTCCCTATGGACACCGAATTCGTCTCTAGCATTAGAGCTGTAATGCCAGGACAGGAGGCTTGTGTGTATCATTACGAGCCAGCCTCACATTGCTCGCTGCGTGTTGCCCTGCCTGTCGTGTTGGCTCTTCTTTGATGTGCGTTCTTTAATTTCAACTCTCAGCACGAGCTTGTGTCCTTCCTTGTTTTAGACCATGAGGCTCCGCAAATTTGGGGAGTCGAGTTTTTTTTGCCTGGAAATTGTATAATTCGTTTTGTTATTTTCTAACTGTATTTACGTGTTAGCCCATTGATTATACTTCTATTATGAATGTACAGCTTGTGTGTAGTTAAAATTATTCGTGGGAAATGTAACATTCAATGTGTTAGAGGAAATTCACTTCACCATTTTGTCGTTTGTTTAAATTTTACAGTTGCGTTTTCGAATACATTAGCTCTCAAACTGGGTAATTTTGAAGAAAATCCTTACAAACTGTTTTTTTAAGGACGCTTTGGCAAGACATTGTCTTCCAATGCTTACGTTACAATACAGCCATTACATTTGTGATGAGGGAATACTCTGAGCGTGTACAGACATACGATATGGCTTGCTTGTCTTACCTTATCATCAGTTTCATTCTGCCGCGAGTCCAATTTTGTGGAACATCCTGCACAAAATCGCAAATTTTGTTTTATGTTAACGAGTTTTTCGTAGTTTCAAAGGGAAATCCAAGAATGGATGCCATCTACACCGAAACCTAAGTTAGCACGGCTTTCGGTGTAATGCCTTCGTTGCGTTGGTGTTCATATTGGCAGTGATTCCGTCTTTCGAGTTGCAAGTCGGTTCATGGACGTAAATTCCAATTTTTTAGCTCAAAAGAACGAGGTCTGTGACGGTAATGGTCGAAGTTCTGCTTCATTCGCTCGCTCTCTTGTGGTCATGATCATACTGCGCTGCAACTCTGGAGTGAACTCGTATTCTTCGCCTTCGTTTAAAAGTTTTTCCGTTAACCTTCACGTTGGGTTTCGAAAAATCCTAAAAGTCATTTGTGTCTTTCAAGTAGCTCAGACCTTCATGGCCTCTCATTCAAGGAGAATTTGAAAAAAATGTCTTGGAACATTTAGTGTTCTCCAGACATTTGGAATCTTTCATGACTTCGCTGTTAGAAAAGGGTTGAGAGTGCAGCCTCGCTCCACATTATTTTTCTATTTCAACATTTTTTTGGGGAAATTCGACCAACGATAAAAGTTGAACCTTTTTTGCGCTGTGAAATTCGTCGAATCGGTACTGCTCGATAATGAGACTGTTGGTGTTCTGCGTTTCTTAATTGCGATTCGACGTATTAATTATTTTGGAACCCAATTCTATGAACTGAAATGCTTCAATTTTCGTTGCCTAACGCACCTCATGTTTCTTGTGACAGAATGTTTGAATTGCCCATCGTGTGTGCTGATTCTGTTCCCTGGAAATCATTAACGGAAATATAGTTCAGGGACTCAAGTGTGCATGTGCGGGTCTGTGTAACAGTCACGCAGTACCTAACAATCAAAGGCTACTGTTGTCTTTACGTTGAGGAAAACAACAAATATTTGGTATTTAACATTTTGATAAATTTTGAGTTCGTTAGGTTTAATTGGTATTTTTTAAAACTCATTACCGTTCTAATCTGAACGACTATTAACTTCTCGTCTTGCTGGTTCTGAGAAAATTTCTCTTTTTATTTGATTATTTTGGATGGATATTTTTCAAATCCCATATCCCGAAACGCATCAAGAACATTTTGCGCCATATAAGTATCAGTCCCTGCACACAAATAAATACTTTGAATTATAAACTGAGTCTCACATTGCTCTTTTAGTCATTCATTGATTCAGGTCCTTCATTTCAGCGAGCAAGAATAGAATTTCTACTTACACTCGTGCGCATTAAGCTTACAACGCTACTATGTACAGTTTTTGGCGCGAGTTTGTAGCTCACGTTCTGGACTGCATAACATTTTGTGCGCCGTAATTGTGAAGTTTAACGGCAATGAACGCTTGTGAGCACCGCTAGCGAAGCTAAGAGCTCTGTGTGATATAAATCAGTTACGTGGCCTTTACACCAAAGCTGTCCGAATTGCAGGGAAAACATTGCTTTTTGTTTCTGCTCTGAGGCAGAAACTCTGGACAATTTGCTCAATTTTTTAATTTACATTCGTTCATATATCAAGTGTATAATATTGTCTTCCAACTGCTTCATGAGTCTCGTACTTTAAGTAAACATGAAGCGAGGGACTTATCTTTTTCGAACACTAGGTCAATACTGAGCGAGTGACTGGTGTTTGTTCGAAATTCACAAAGTCAACATGAAGCGAGTAACCGGTTTATGTTTATCATTCACTAAGTCAACATGAAGCGAAGGACTGGTGTATGCTTACCATGCACAAAGTCAACATGAAGTGAAGGACTGGTGTATCTTTTTCAAACACGTAGTCAACATGAAGCGAGTGACTCGCATATTTTTGTTACTTACTAGGTAAACATGGAGCGAGTGACTTATGTATCTCTGTCACTCTCTATGTCAACATGGATCGAGGGACTGGTGTATCTTTGCTGTACACTAAGTCAACATGGAGCGAATGACTGGTGTATCTTTACCGTACACTAAATAAACATGAAGCGAATGACTTGAACATCTCTCATACACAAAACCAACGCGGACGGTGCGACTGACGTATCTTTCGTTTCGAGTGTAACTGTACATGTGTGCTGTCTCTTTCCCGTCGAGATGCAGAGGAAATTTTCCTCTTGAAATCCATGAGCGTAACTGTGAAGGGCGCTGGCCTTTCTTGGCTCTGAAAAATGAGGGCCGCTAACAATGAGGTGTTGTGAGACGCCGCGTGAAGTGTCGGGTGGCCGCACTCCAGCCAGCTCTTCACTCGTCACTCTCTCTCGGCTCTGTGCTCGCGCTGTGGCCTACTCTTGGGTTACTGCACGCTTTGCTAAGGGCAGTTACTTTGCGTTTTGCTAAGGGGAGTTACTTCTTGTTTTAAATTTGCGTTTTACTAAGGGGAGTTACACATAGTCTTGAATTCGCGTTTTATTCTGTGAATCGCCTTACGTTTAATTGATCTGAGGACTAACTTCGCGTTTTACCCTGAGGAATGAACTCGCGCTTAACCTTGGGAAATCGCCTCGCGTCTTACCTAGGGCAATCACTCCTTGCATTTCTATGGGGAGTAACTTTACTCGTTTCTATGAGAGTAACTTGGCGTGTTACTCTGAGGATGACCTTTACGTGCTGCTTTGAATATTAACTTTGCGTGTTACCCTAAGGAATTACGTACCTCGCGTGATAATCTGGGGAATTACATGCCTTACTTGGGACTCTGAGGAAGTCACAGCTCTTCGCACGATTTTTTTGTCGAGCATTCCTTAAGAGTTATTTTGCTTTCGTATCAATTATTCTGTCTCTGGCCTCCAGTGATTTTCGCTAGAGTTCGCCTCGGAGACCGAAGATACGTTGCTTTTTATAAAAATGATTTTACCTTATTTTTTGGCTTGTTTTCAGCCATTTTGTTTCTCATACTCCGTAACAATGTAATTCTAGAAATATGAGGAAGGATAGGTGCGCACGTACTGAGAACGTGTGTTTTTTAAAGCAATTTTCGATTCTAAGTTTTTCGAGAACCATTTGATCATCATCACAATTTAAGTACGAAATAAATTTTCCTTTAAATGATCTCCCTGACATAATATTATTAATTCCAACAGCTGTAAGTTGACTTGTCATCTTAACAAATGATGTTAGAGAGTCAACGTAGCGCATTCATCGATGAACTCCGTAATAAATGTGAAATTTGAGGATGCAGATTTATTCAGCGTGTTTTTTTCTTTGAAAGTAGGAGTTCAACGCTGAAGAAGGGGGGCACAAATCGAATTCAGGTAGTTTTTTGTACATGAAAGATATTCTCTTAAGGCGTCTACGTTTTCTTGCCAAAGTCGTCACATATGTATAATTTGCATTGAGCTCTTTTAATAGATTTGGCAATCATTTGTTGATCCTGGAAATTTCCACCTACCGAAGTGTGGCCAAGCTCGCGAGCTTTGCGTGTACGAGTCAAATCATTGAACTATCTTGTGCGTGCTCTTAGCTTTGAAAACATGAATATATTCACATGTCATTTCTACTATCAATCAGATTTTGTAGAATATTTTTCGATCATAAGCATTGTCACCATTCACATCAATCTATGGAATTCAGTACTATTCAAATCATTAAATCAGGGCGATTTATATAATTTCTCATAGTCTTGAAGCTTAACAGTTCCTTATTGCGGTGTTTCAGATACATTCAATTCAAGCATCGTTAAATGTGCGTTTGGAATGTTGTATATTTATGAAAATTAAAATGTGTAAATGTAAAATAGAAATGTATAATGGAAAAAAAAAACATATATTGGGAACAATTCAAATGTTAATGTGAAAAATCACAAAAAACGTTTATTTGAAAAAATAGAGTCCGCGCCGTTTTGCAGGCTCCGTTTTATTTTGTGTGGCAAGGTCGTGACCTGTCGTAGGCTTTCTCTTTGTTGGTGTGCATCGCTCGTTGTCATGCACTGTCGTCTCTCTTTTTAGGATGTTATCTCTGACAAAACGAACTGTTGTCTTTCTTCTTACGATGTTATCCCTGCCCCCCTCAGGGGGATACAATTATTGTATCTATGGGAATTAGCGCTCCCAGAGGGGCAATGTGAGGGCCCGAGCTAAAGGTTAGGTAGGCTTTCTTTTNCCTTCCTCTCTTTGGATCGCCTTTGTTGCGGATAGGGAGGCTTAAACTAACTAATAATCTAATCTGTTATCCCTGCCAAAAATGAACTGTGGTCTTTTTTATGATGTTATTTCTCTCCAAATGAACTGCTGTATTACTTTTTGAGGACATCACTTTTGCTGAAATGAAATGTCGTCTCTTCTTTAGAGTATCATCTCTGTCAAAATGCGCTATCGTTTTTTATTTTAGGATATCATCTCTGTCCAAATACTGTCTCGTCTTCCTCCTTAAGATATCATTTCTGTCAAAGTAAACTGTTGTCTTTCTGTTTAAGATATATCCGACCTAGATGAGCTGTCGTCTCTTTTTAGGGCCTCGGTGTCAAAATTAGCTCGTTCGAACACGTTTTCCATGTAAAGTCTTTTGCGAGCGCATGCGTGAAATTGCAAAAACTGCCGTCTCGCTCCTTTTTACACATTTCTTGAGCATGTCTTAGACCGTTAGCTTATAATTCACTCGTAAAATTTGAGCTTCCTTCTTCAGTAAGTGATAGCTTTCAATTGCGTAATCATGGAAGTCCTGCGTTCAGTTTTTCATCTCAGTGGTACTTTCATTTGGAACATTTTGCATTTAACACTTGGTGCTATCTATTTTAAATAAATCAACTTAAGTTTTGTGTTTCCATAAAATGTTGTTGGACTGACAGCAGAATTTTCCTGATTGTCATTTTTCGTAATATCACAGATGCTTTGACGGTTTTGTTGTGATAATAATCTTGACAGGTTGAAGAAAACAGCATGATACAGTCCACAGTATGACACCTTCACCTGCGTAACACAGTCACTCATGTAGTGCTGTAACATCGCCTTCATTTCACTGGCACTACTGTATTACGTCACGGTGTAGATGAAATTTTGATATTTATGCCTTGTGTCCGCTTGCACAACACACAAAAGCGGAGCAGCTTAACCTCTGGCCCGCTCATCACTTGACTGCTGTCATTGCGCAACTCGCACACCGGCCTCGTTGCGAAAGGTTTTTTCTCTCTCGTATATTTGTCAAGTGGGATGATGATAGCGATCTACTTCTGTTGCCTGCATGGGTGTGGGGAAACGAGTTATTCAAGTGTGATGCAGCAATATTTGTCGTCGGTGAAGTCTATAAAAAATAATTTTTTAATGTCAAAAAATTACATTTCGAAAAACATGGCGATGCCTTTTTCATTGGCGTACCTATTTACCATAAGATTTCCGTTCCATGTCGAGCCCTTATTGAAATATAGTACTCTCATCATTTTAGAAAATTGCTACTGCAACATGCTAGTCGTGCTGGCTTTAGTTTCGCTCCTCAGGCTTTAGCGATAAATTCGGGCGTAGATGTGTCTTAGATTCTCTGACGTCTATTTTAAGCTTTTTCTCAGGAGGCACGTTGATGTTATCAGGATCACTGCCTCACATCGCAATAACTTGAGTCTTGGTTCGCCTCGCCTCTCACTCGAGTGATACGAGATGATTCATGAAGATTGACGATGCAAAAAGTGGGCTACAATTCATTTATATAGTAGCTTCTTCGTTAGAACATGTCGATACGACCTGGTCTCCTGGTCTCATATTTATATCTTTCTGACGACGTGCGGAGAAATGAACTTTCGTTTGTAAGAGCTTGCTCGTTTGAGTTTTTTCCGTTTTTTCGCCGCTAATTTACGCCGTTATGAGCGTTCTTATTCATGCTTACACGCCTTCTTGAGCTCTGAAGCCGCGATATTCCGGGGAATAATTCTCTGAGTAATTTGCAACGCATCGTTCATCTTGCTGCGGCATGCCGCTTGTCTCATTTTATTATCGTTTTTTTATGATGACTAAGAAATATTTTAATCTTCTTGCTAAGTACTTTTTTAAATTTTCTTAAATTTTGCCTACCAAGTTCTGTGAGTGCGTTGCTGAACGGTGAGAATTAAAGTGACTTATAATTCAGAGGGCTTATTGCAGGGTGCGACGAAAGTCCTGGCTTTCGAACACCTCAGGCGGATACAATTATTGTGTCTATGGGAATTAGCGCTACCAAGTACAAGTTTGTAGGTCCCGGGCTGAAGGGTAGGTAGGCCTTTCTTTTGTTGCTGTAAAATAAGTTTTTTTGGTTGTGGTACGGACAATCTTATTTGGTTCGCAGCTGCCTTTTTTTCAGCACGAATATTTGTTCAATTTTAATTGTTATGGGTCCTCCCTTGTTCTGATGATGGGAACTTCGTTGTAATAATTCGCGTGTCAAATTATTCGCTGGAGCATGATCTTTCGAATCTTTTTATCGT
>JACJUY010001097.1:75894-155041 GCA_014220935.1 Platorchestia sp. MABIK
CCTCCAGTTCTTAGCGTTGTTTCCTTTTTTTCTTTGGTCGGAGACCATAGACAGTTATACTGAAAAGTATAACAAATCTTGTTCCATAAACCTTTGCCAATCTTACTGATTCCAAGCTTAGAGTGTGGGGAGACACATGCAATTCAATGCAAAATGGTGCTTTCTTCTTTCCTCTCTTGGGAACATCTTTGAAAATGATAAGACGGGCTTAAATTAATGTATTTTATCTAAGCCTATTCACAAAATTACCAAAATGTTTTCAAAATCACTGAATACTCGAAGCTAAAAAACTTCGACGATCGACATCGTTATGAGAAGAAGCGTAGGGCATGAGCTTTCAACATAAGAGCAGCAATTGCTAACATTTCAAGCTATTTTATATCCAAACATTTACCCAAGTACTGTTTAGATATGACGAAAAAGCCCAATGACTTTTTGCTCCACCCTGTATCTTGATTGTCATGAGGATATTTCACTGCTATTCTCCGTATTTGAACTGAAACTACAGAATTTTTCACATCTTAATCAACCAAGAAATGATATCATCGTCGTTGTATGAATACTAATGCTGAAACGCGTGTAGCAAATCTCAAAAACCAACCGTATTAAACGCTTTACAGTTATTGCTCCGTTTCCAAATTTTTACTGCATTAGCTTGGCTTGTAAGAGAGGGATGCTGTAATGAGCTAGCCTGTCTCCTGGAACTGGTGCTCCAGGAAATGCTCTCCCCTAGGATGAGAAATCTCAAAGCCCAACAAAGGATAGCACCTCTCAAAAACCAACAGTGTTAAACGCTCTAGCCTACGTTTACTTCGTTACCTAATTTTTCTTGCATAACTTGTTGCTTGGGTTTGTGTCGCCTAAGAGTTCTAATATAATAATAACATGAAAGTTGTAATGAGCAAGCCTGTCCCTAGGATCTCAAATCTCAAAGCCCAACAAAGGATAACAAGTCTCAAAAACCAACCATGTTAATCACTCTACGTTTATTTCGTGACCCAATTTTTCCTGCATTACTTGTTGCTTGGGCTTGTGTCGCCCAAGAGAGAGAGGTTGTAATGAGCAAGCCTGTCCCCTGGAACCGGTGCTCCAGGAAATGCTCTCCCCGAGGCATGTCTCTCCAGCATTGCTGAGTGGCTCCCTGCGCATAAGAGGTGTCTTATCTGCCTCGTTATCATCCCTTCGCATTTGGCACAACGCTTCAGTCTTCCCGAGTAAGGGTCGACGCTCGGGAAGTTCCTTGGAGTTCTCGTTCACTTGCACTCACCTCTTCAAAATTAATATCAGGTTGAAAGAGAGACTCGCGTGACTTTTGTAAAGCGTGTTTGATTCTTCAATTTGAGCTTCAGAAAATTGGTGTTTCAATACTTAATTTGTGGACTGGAAACGCTTTTTAACTGAACGTTAGATTGTAAATTCATGCGTGCAGTCACTTGAGTTCATTAAGGTATATTATGATCGTTTGAGCTTCAGAAACAGTGTAACTGGAGGCTGATGGATTAAATATTGCCCAAAACGATCCGGAAGAGGTTAAAAACAGAAATTGCATTTTATCACCTCTAAATCTCTCACACGTACACGAGTTAGCTCGTCTGATCTCTTCAGGCATCATTTGCTACGTAATTTTCGGCAGTCAAAGTGTGTGAGTTGAGCTACAAACACCGCGTTGTTTTTACTCTAGCGAATAATTTAGCCCTTCAAAGAAATAAAACGATTCTATCTGTGCGAATTAACAGTCCCAGAATGAAGGTGTGAGGTCCTGAGCTAAAATTTTGGTAGGCCATTCTTTTGTTGAAACAATAGGATTTTCGTTAAATTTTCGTTTTACGGACCATCTTTTCCAGTTCAGGGCTGTCCTGTTTTTTAGCACCTACCACTTTCTTTTTATCTTGTTTTATAAACTTCTTTCTCAACTCGCTGTTTCTATCCACCAAAAGCATAGATTCAATGGTTCCTTAACTTCACACTAATGGTGCTTTCCTCCTTTCTCTCTTTCGAACGTCTTTTTTTGCGGTTAGAGTGGCTTGAACTAACATCTAATCAAAAGAATAATTAAGGTGCGTTTTAAGGATGAAATTAATTTTTTGGAAAAATAAGCACGAAAAAATTCTTGCTAAATGCAAACGAACAGTCCTACGGCTTTTTTTCTCGTCCGTGTTGCCCAGAGAATTTTTCTAACTTTTGGAACAGAAAAGAACATGTAATTTTTCTTTTCCATTTCATGCTATTTTGTCAAGAGCTTCTGCGTATAAAACCAGTTTGACGCTCTAGTTTTTGCATTGAGGTCAAAGCTTGGCTTCACCTGCAAATTCCTAGAAGCTCAAAACTTTTTGACGTTAAGATTCACAGCGATATGACGTCACTTCTGTTGTGTATATAATATGCAGTCACTGATCGTATGGAATAACTCTAACTTCATTGTTGTTATTTCCATAATTTTTGAAATTTCCCATTGGTGGAGTATTAACGTTACACCAAAGAATTTTGGCCTTTATTTAGCGATCTATAGCACCATTCATCATGCGTGAATATTGTATGAAAGTGTCAAAATTTTACCCTTCTCTATGCCGCGAAGCTCTGACGAAGTACTTATATTTGGAGCATTTTGTTCTGCTGTGTCCAAGGAGTTATGCTCTAACTTTGGCCTCGGTAGCCCAACAGGGGTCGCTTGCCCCTATCTTATTAATATTAATTAAGTAGGCAAATTTAGGACGCCATGCCGCCACCCGCTGCAAGGAAGGTACACTCAAAGAGATTGTCCTGGACTTGGATCTCCACCGTGGTGGCTTGGTTGTATTCCAGCACATTTCTTCATGAGGGTTATGCTAATGCAAGCTGCCGTAGTTAGGAGGCGCGTTCATGTATGAGTCTTGAAATATTTAGGCTTATATGGATATCTGAATGGCTGATTCAGCGGTAATGGCGTAGAACACTTTTGCATGCCGTTCGGTTCTATTTTGCGGAGGCACCTGGGTTTTTTGTTTTTCCTTCTTTTCCTCTCATTATCTTCTTGGGGGGAGGTGGTAAGCAAAATTGTATTTATGAATATGAGCGTTCCTCGGGAGAAAATGAGAGGTTGTGAGCTGATGGTTAGGAAAGCATACTTCTGGCTGAATGGAATAAATTTTCTATTTTGATACGAATATTTTCCGCTGCATTGTGTGTTGTTGTCGTCCATTTTTCCGCATCTTTTGCACATTTTCTTGATAAACGTTTATCTTACTTCATAAACTACTTCGAGTGTAATCTAGGAACAGAGTGTAGAGACATACCTTGTGCATTCATCGTTAGATTCCTTTAATTCTATTCTAAGTGATTTCCTTCTTCCTCTTTTGGGAGCACTGCTGTTGTGATTTAGGAGAATTAAACCTACCTAGCACCTAATATTTTTCTCAAAATTAAAAAATAACATTTTCTCTCAAAATTATGGGAAGATTTTTGATCCCGTTAATGAAAGGGCTGTTCTCGACGGCTCCTCTTGGAGAAAAATTGTTTTTCTTTTCTTATTTATCGCTCATTTTATGGCAGGAACTGAACCCCACGCGATTTTCCTTCGCTTTAATATCAATATAATGGGGACACTTCTCCCTATGTACGACATATACATGGCACATGCTTCCCTCAAGATACTACGAATAGAAAGATCCTAGGATGAGACATGTGGCACTATGAGAAGGAGACGAGTAATCTAAAAGATACCGTCCAATACTCAACTGCGAACGGCGATGCGATATACCTCCAGCAAACCGTTTCGCCATGACTTCATATAGTGTTTGAGGAATCCCTGCCAGCCTGGACGACACAGTGGCCTGAATTTTTCTGTTGATCGCACCAAGCCTGGACGCTTGACCAGGCTTGTTTTTGTGGAGGCATCTGGGCTTCAAGCTCGTCTGCATGGGCGTAGGCGGCGCTGTTCCATACCTGGCGCAAGGACGACTACTTAATTGCTCACCACATTGCCTCCCATTTGTTTTGTTGCCGAGATCGAGCTTTAGGATTCCTTGAAAGTTTCGGGAGCGTGATGATTTTCAGTTCAATCGTACGGTTGGTTTTGCAAGTTTTTCTTTAAAGAAACACCCTACAGTTGGAAGAGAAAAGGCGGTGGGTTGGATTAGTTTGGTTTGTCTATCCTATCCTATAGGGACAGGAGATTCCAGGGGATTCTGTTAGGATTCTACCTCAGCTATAGATAGCAATCGGGACAAGATGTGCACACTCTTTATTATTTATTGTGCACACTTTATTTCTTCTAGTTTTTGTTTTCTTCTCTGTCTGTTCTTTGTCTTTCTTTCTCTTCCTTCCTTCCTTTGGTAACTTTCTGTTTCTTCGCGCAAGGTATCCTGTGTGGGAACTCATCTTGTGCATAAATTCCCGATTGTGCTGAGTCCATACTTAATGGCCCCTTCTCTTTCGTTCTTTTGAGATCCCCTTTCTTGTAGTTAGGTAGTCGTAAAATAACTCACATATTTATTGCATCCTAGGATTTTTGGAAACTTCTTTCCTTGATTTTGTCGGTACTTTAGGTACACCATGTATTATTGATTCGATCTGTCCTTGATCAGTTCTAAGCTTTGATTGGGGTCTTTCGTATGTAGTTCTTTGTAATTTTTTGTTATATTGTCACAAAAATGGCGTCAGTGTGATGTATCGTGGAGTCGTGTTTAGATTGAAAAATCATCAATTCCAAATTCTTAGGCAATGTCAGGTTTACTTCAGCCAATGGTATTGGTTTTCATTTAAATAAATGTATATGCGCTAGGAAATTTAGTTCAGAGGCGAAAGATATCCACGACTCTTGTTCTCAGATTCAACCATCATGACGTCTTCCATCAATTAAAGATACAGAGCTGTTTAACTCCATACACTGGCTGTAACCTGCCTCTACGCTCCATTTACCATCACCTTCATTAAATTTTGACTTATGTTTTCCAGCAGTTTTATTGCGTATCATTTCAAATAAATGGCTGTTGTTTTATTTTGCAGATTTTTCTTGCTCTTAAGTGAGTACGTTTATCGTAAAGTAATTTAGCTTGTCGTCTTTGAATAGGTGACGGTTCCGGGTTTACTAATTTTCTCTCACCAAGTAGTTAACTTTAGCTCGGTCTGACGCCATATGCGATCTTGTTTTCATTATTTTTCGATGGTGCTTTCAGCTGTCATTCCTTTGCCAGTTGCAATTCGGCCATCCGTTAATATTTGCAGTTGCCATTGTGCCGATTGAGGGCCTGTAACGGAATAAGCAATGAGCTGTCCGTAAAAGTGTGCTTCAACTTTAAGCTTGCTTTTGCATTGATAATGTACTCGTTTGTGGCTGTGTAATCTCGTCTGCAGTAGCTGCCTAAAAATTGAGTTCATGCTGACAGATGGCTATAGCAGTGTTGGTTTTCCTCCCCTCTTGAGAACATCGACTCATCCTAAGATACAGCTTTGTGGAGGTACATTATAAGCCTAGGGGAAACCGGTGCATATCATTTGTGAAAATTAAATGGAGTTCTGAATTTTTAAGTAATGAGACGGTCTTGATAACAAATCGAAAATGAAACAAATTTAGCGGTTGGTGAAGGATCTATAATTTTAAGTGGCATCACATATTAACATGTTGACCGCAATGGGCTAAACTGAAGTTCGATGTTTAACTCAAATTTAAATTTTATTGTAGTATGCCATTTTGAAAATTGCAGATATAAACTGGATCGTACCTTCATTTAGCTTTTATTAAGTTTCATTGAAAATTGAGTTTGTGACTGCTGATCGACCAACAGCATTCAAGAAAATTCCCTCCGTGTACACCGGTGGCCCACACGTCGGGGTTAAAGTGTTACGTCACACTTACTATTCCTTGAAAGGCAGGCTCTGATTGTATCGGGTACATACTGTGCTCGTGGCGCATGTTCAGAGTAGGCATGCGGTTTCCTCTGCTACCTGCGTGCGTCTCAGCTCCGCATTCCTCTCCAGCAGAGCATGGCGCCCACCCCACAGCTCGAGCCAAATTCAAACCCGGGATCATGATGTACAAAAGCTACTACCACTTACGGGCGGCCGTTTTCGAGGAAGAACCTTACTCGTAGTTCTTTCAATTTGTCGTTAGAATGTCGTAAGGACCGTAGCTTCGCTTTTTTTCTCTCGAGTCTTACGTTTTCCTGATGCATTTTACCATAACGAAGAGTTGAGTTCACGCACTAATGTCCTGGACCTAGCGATTTCGCAGTGCCGCGTTGTTGACACACAGCTTAGTCGCGTGTCCTCTGGCTGCTGGAAAGCTATCAATAATTATTTGAGCTTGTTGGACCACGCTTGCTGGACAGCAAGGAACGGCATGTTGTGTGTGCACTGCTAATTCTTTGGTTTTGAAGTCTCCAAGGAATTATGCGAGACTTATATACATAAAAGTCTTTGCTAGTTCAGAGTATTTTTAAGGGATACTAACTGTCTTTGAAATCATAGATGAGGGTTATGTCCAGCATACATCTTGAAGAAGCTCAAATGATCTTTCGCGCCCTTTTTGATATATCAACATGAGATTTGGACACGCCAGACATGCTTTCTCTGAAAATTAATTGTGCACTTGAAGGAGGCCAGCGTACTTTGTAACTGCATTTTACGAATTAATCCCATTTTGCGAATTGTAAAATTTCTCCGAAATTTTGCTTTTGCTCTTTTTTTTGCAGTTTTAATGCACTTACTAGTTCTGTTGAAACGTTTAAACACTTCATATTCCACACTCTAAGGAATATGGTCTAATGCATTAGTACACTGAGAGAATCTGTTTCTTGAAGAAAAAGTGTACGCTTTTATAGCGTGCTGATATGAGTACCTTCCCAGCACACACCGTAAGAAACATATAGAAGACTACTTTCATGAGAAATTATAATTTCCTCACAAACGGTTGAAATTCCGTGACCTGCCATCGTTTTTCCCTTGCCGAGAAGATCTGGCAGGAGATTTGAGCCGCGCTCTTTCGCAGATCGTGTTGCCTTCACGGGCCCGGACGGAGATGACCTTTCTTTGTGCGATCGAAGAGCTCTTTCGCACTGGACTGACCTGCATGACAGTGAATAGCCCTATGCATCTGCTCGTCATTCCCTTCTAAGCCAGTGTTCGGACCACTTGTGAGGACTTAGTTACATATTTTTCAAAGCATTAAATATCCTTTTTCGTAACGAGTTTGAGAGCATTAAATATAGTTTTGCAACACGTGCTGCTTATTCATTTCAATAAAAAAGGATATGTAGCAAGGTACGAATGTTACTAATCTACGCATACGTTAACTCGCGGCCTGTTGCAGCTGTATTAGATGCAACATCAAATCACGTTGGCATACTTCACAGATATTTCGCAGTTTTTATTTTATCTCGTTCATTTTGACCGAGATTTGTTGTCATTTAGCGCTCTTCCAAGGCGAGTTACACGGTCCTGGGAAATCCTTTTGTTCCCTCGACGTGTTGCTGCATCCACGATGTGGGTCGCGCTCAGCTTCTGTGAGCTCACCAGTGATGCTGCAAAATAGGATGCCATTCTTCAGAGAAAGTCTGCATGTTCGCGTCGTTCAGGGAATTGTTAACTTTTGTCACCAGGACTGGAGAGCTTGCCTGGCTCAATATATCAGCCCTAGTTGATTGGACGGGCTATGCTCCCTCAAGGACTCGGGTTCAGCCATCAATTGTCGAAGACTCTGCTGGAAAACTAAAGGTTTCTTCTGCTTGTCGGCTTTTACGACTAGAATCTCTCACTTTAGTACTTTATTCGCGTCGTCGCTGTTTTACGGCATTTCGTTTGCAACTTTTCATACAGATAAATTTTGCTGGTGTTGGTTTATTGAATACTCACTCTACGTGAGTAACGTGTAAAAATTATTCATCTTTCTTAACGCTTGAAAATCTCAAGTTTTACACATTTTGGTCGGCAAGAAATGAGATTTTTTATCGGTGCTAAAGCGTCTTTCAATTTTTTTTACCTAGAAACTTTTACAACAGTTTCCCCAGCGCTTTCCTTTTTTTCAAGTCAAGTGCCGAAGCTGCGAGCAATTTTCTGCTGTCTCCAACAATTTAGTCAACGTCTACGTCGCCGGAAAAAAAATCTCTGCATTTTGTATTCTAAATTACATTAAGCAATTCGTGTAGGTTATTCACAGCCCTTTTTGTTCAGTGAGTCATCTCTTATTTAGAACATGAAGACATGACCTTCTCAAGAGCACAACTTGGCTCTTTGGAAATGTAATGAACAAACCATTATTTATTTTGGTGGCTTTCAAATTTTCGTTTAGACATTTCCTTTTACGCTCAACACAGAAAAACTGAGTTACTAGACTTTATGTTAACTCTTCCATGTCTTCTTTAAATAAAACCTGTCACTTCGTGTAAAATATTACGAGGATCACATGCTAGCTGGCGGTGTGCAATGCGGGTCGTGTTCTCAGGATTGCGCTTTCTGGAAGAACTTTCGTCATTAGTGAAGGCTGCGTCTCATCATGGCTTACTCAGCGATCGGAATGTCAGTGCTCCCTACGGGTATTTCGGGCACATTTGCGCTCAGTCAAGACAGGTTCAGGGTCCCGACAATCGGCTGCTGTTCCAAGTCTATTATTAGCTTTGATTAGCTATGGGCTGGTTTGTGTATCGTAAAACTCGACCGATTCGCGCCGCGCTTGATGCGAGCATTGGCGCGCTGAAGCGTTCTGATGTTTGGCTGTCTAGGTCTGCGTCGTTTTGTATGCGAGGTTCCTTGTGCATTTATAACCTGAAAGTCTGAGGAAATTTCGATTTTCCGTACACTTACACTTTGACTGCGATGAATTAAACTGTAGTTCAGTATTCAACTCAAATTTAAATTCAAAAGTTGTTAGAGATTTTATATACAGGTACATTTTCCGGAATTTTCTTCAATTTCAATAAAAATAGGAGAGCAAAAATCGCTGATAAAAATTTCATTATACTGAGAACGTTTCGAGTTAATACCCATCAGCAGCTCATTAAAAGAATCTGACATAAATCACTGAAATAGAAATGAACATAGATGTTCAAACAGACATAAACACGAAATCAAAAGTAAAAGAAAAAAAAGTAAAAATGCAGTAAACAACACGAAACACAACTGAGAACCTGTGATGCTAAGAGGGTATGAACTCAACTGGTTGTTAAGTGAAGGCTTGCATATAAAAATGAAAAGAGATCCTAAAATTCTAAGATCTAAAACACTTGAAACTACACGTTTGACTTTAAAATGACCAGAGTGAGGAGTTACATTGCACGTTTCCTTGCACGTTACATTTTATGAATACAAAACATATCAACTGGGTCCATTAAATACAATTAACTTTAAAAAATTGTTAACATTTTTCAATCGACCCACCGGTGGGTAGTTTTGCAGCCGGAAAAACTTAATTACGACCCACCGATGGGTCGTATCGCAGTCTACGCGTTAAATAATGGAATGGGAGATTTTGATGGTTTATTTCAGTGTTTTCGTTCATGCTGAATACCGATTTTTTGTTTTGATTCACCTTATGTTCAGTAAACCCAAGTAACACTTAAATAAGATATGCCATGAAATTATTATTTGCGATAATAAATCTTTATCTACGCATACAAGATGCATAGATTTCTTCGTTGCTAAAATTATTCTCGTATCAATCGACATGCAAAATTCATTTCACAAAACTCTCTAAAGACTCACGAAACATAAAACTCACAAAGAACATCAGCATTGCAATGTTCCGTGGGACTCCGCTCACTGAACCGAAGAATGCAATCTCTTCAGCAATTCATTAAGCGTTATGCCACACAGCCAACACTGGAACAGCCTACACAAAGAAGCGTTAATTTCTCGCTCGCCAAGGTTGAGATGCAGACTTACCAGAGCCCTCAATTTGGCGGCTATCTTGAGTTGTTGGTGGCCTTGAGGGTGTCTGCTGTTTGTGGTGGAGGGTGTGGGCTGACTTCAATATTTCATGAACAGGATTGACTGAACTGAATATTTGCCGTGATGCTGAAACCTTTATGACTGAGTTACGCAAAGATTTTTCAATTCTGTTCAAAATTACTGTATGTGAATTGTAAACCGTTGAAGTCATGTTTTGCTGGCTTGAAATTTTCGCACAATTATAACATTAGTAATAATTAATTAGAGAGAAGCATTATTTTTTACTTGAAAATGACTCACTGTTTTTTTTTGTATATGTGTGCAGAAATTTCTCCGTAAGACTGCCTTCAAGTTACGGAACTCTGCGTGATTTTTTCATTATTGTATTTTCACGTGGCGTGTGTGTGCCAGTGGAAGAGACGGCAGGATTGTATTTGTATCATCGGAATGGGAAAACAAGTTTCAAAAGACGTGATTCTAAAATACTGCACGCGTAAACTTGAAAATTCGTGTGGTATACCAACCGTATGCTAGAAGTGGTACTTTCATTTCTTGCTCGTATTTTTCTCCGTGTACAAAAATTTGATACTTTCTGATTCTCCTTCTCATCTGCTGTTGTATCTCAAACCAATCTATTAATTCTGTCGTTCTCCGTCAAAAATAACGTCACTGGCTTGACAGTGAAAAACCCACTTTCAATTTAGGCTATTGGCTATATCATTCAACGATATTCTAGTTAATAGGTTTCAAAATTACCAGAGACCGGAGACGATGCCATTATTCTACCCGGAGTTTATGCGTCCCTTGTCGTCACGGTGGTTTTGACGCTGCCAAACCACCGCGGAGCTCGGCAGACGACGCTCAATGGTATGCAGCGTCACGCGCCGCTTCTTATGACCGGATCTCCGCCCCAAGCGAAAGATTTACAAATTTTGAGTTGTTGGGTACGTGTTCGGTGTGTGAGCTCAAACTGCGATGAAGGGGATCTTCGTGTCCAATATTTCCTAGGAAGTTATGTTACAGGGAGTCTTCTAGTGGAAAGCCATGTTTTTTGGTAATTTTTCTAATGTAAAAGGGATTCTTCAAGCAAAGTAATCGTAATTTTGTAATTTGTTGCAGTGATCGTGTTAATTTTTTACGTAGTGCTGGATATTTATCCAATTTGTGAAAATACAAGGAAGCGTGGGTTTTAAAATCACTTGGTTTCTTCCTTTTGTTTATGTTTTAGGGTTTCAGGTCAATGCCAATTAAAGGACCGGTGTTAATTGTTTTGTTTCTTCATTTCGCTCAACGTTTTTACATTTTATCAAAGCGAAACTGATTAAAATAAAAGAATTCGAATCCATCCCTCTCTACTTCTTTCTATTGGTCATCATGTCATGTTAGAAACTCGTTATTATGAATGTCGCGTAGGTCTATAACGATCATTTAAGCTGTCATAAGATCCAGGAGAAGTGCCGATGAAATTTTCAGTTTGTTCAATCCATCGTGAGTTCGATATTGCTTCCGATATTGACTACCAGTGTTTAGCATGACGATAAAACGATACTGCTTGTTTACACGAGTCAGTGTACATCAGCACTTTGACTGCTACGTGAGCCATATTTGGTCACTGAGGAAGTTTTCATTATGCTGCTGACCAACTAGTTGTCACAAACTCAATTTGAAAAAATACTTAATCGAAACTAAATGAAAACACGATTTTATTGATGTTTGGCATTTTCAGCATTGCTTACTAAAATTGACTTTAGATTTTAATTGAATATTTAACGTAAGTTTTACCTGCCGCAGTCAAAGTGTAAAAATATTCTCTGCACTTGGGAACTGTTCATGGATCCTGAAGGAACTCTTGAGCTAGTTTTAGTATTATATTATAGATAGTGTTGGAAAAAAGATTTAATGTCAATAGTTGATCTAAATTTACAATCAAATTTGTTTTATTTCATTTCTGAGTTCTTTTGTTATTTTGTAGAAATAGTTTTTGAATGCTGAAAACAATTATATCCCACGTGTGTTGTCAGCTTTTCTCAAAATTTGTAACATTCTATGTTGCTCCTGTAAATAATATTTGCAAAACCACGTTTGTCATGTATTGATGACAGTAACATATTAAGATTACGTTTCCCTATAATTTTGGCGAATTTGTAGCAAACTGTTCGTTAGGAAGTTTTTTTATTCGAAAATAATCACTTTAGAGCAAAAATTAAGTGAAGGGAAAATTAGATTTTCACTTTTACCAAGTGTAATCGATGTTTTAACGCTTTTAAAGAGGTCTGAAAAATAAATAAGTTCTTGAATTGTACATTGAAAATTGTCATATTTTACCTAATTTTTATACTAACTCGACACCTAATTGAATATGCAACAATTGCGTGAGAAAATTGTTCTTACAAATGACGTTATGCTTCTAAAGAAGCACCCTAGCTCTTTATAAAATCCAATTCTAAAGTTGTTCACATCCACTATTCTCGGACACCGGCGTTGCGACTCACAAATTTAACTTATCGTAATCGCTAAAATTATGCTTGTGGAACGGTGGTATAGATCTGTGACTATAAATTCTTAATTCATCTACGCAAGCAGGCAAATTCATTCACTTGGTTGTTTTAAAAGGGAGTTTTTCTGCGGCGCATGCCTCATTCCACTCGTACGCCAAACCCATTTGAGTTCTCTGTAAAAACATCAGTGCGCAAATATCATGTCGACTGACGCGTTAGACTAATGGCGTTAAAATCCCCATTAGCGGCACATTCCAGGAGCGATGGGTGGTAAACGAGCCAGAGCTTCGCAACTTCTGCCTCCGTCCTGCCAACACAGCGGCCGCTAATTGCCCCCTTGCTACCTGTTGCCCGAGCTGCATTTACGTGTTCCGAGACCAAGACTAAAGTAGGGGGAGAAAATTAGTCGGAAAATCTCTGCGTTAGTGCCGTATCTAGCTAGAAATCGGAGTCTGTGTTCGGCCAATCTGTGTTCTCAATCCATACTGCCTTACGGTGCTATGAAGATTAGATGTCAGGACGGGTTCAAACGGATTATGAGGTCCGAGAGCGAGGCTAAGAATTGGTGGAGGAAATTACTCGGAGTACTCGCTACATGAATGTAGAGTTTCAATAAAACCGTAGTCGGTGTCCGGCCGACTCCGACTGCTAAATGCAATGCAATGGAATGTAATGTCTGACGGATTCGAGCAGTTGTACCATGTAGGCCATGTGTTGAAATCGACTGCGTTAAATTTTGAGTTTCTGTGTGCAAGTCTAAATTCATAACTGTCTCGCGTTACGTTCTAATGAGTTGGTAGAAATAGTTGTAAATAGTTTCATAATGGTAACATTGTGCGGTTGTAATCTGAGTTTAAGGATTCCTGGATTGACTCGTATCAGTTCGAGCTAATGAACTTTAAAAGTATCTACCAATTTTTAAAAATCTCTAGTGAAAAATTCTATTTTTCGGTATGAAGTACCATGAAAATGCTTAATTTATTTTTGTTAATGCAACAACGGACGAATTTTAATTAAATTACTCAAGTCTTTATCACTTATCGCCCTGGGCTTCTTAGAACTGTTCTATCATGGTAACACTTTAACTTTTGAGTATAAGCAAAAATGTTTGCTTCCGAGTAAGTACTTATGGAAAATTAATAAGAGATGTTAAAATTGAAATTCTGCAATTATCTTTTAAATTCTGCAAATCAACAACTATCTTGTCAGTTTTTTACTGAGCCAATTTTGGAGGTCAAACTTATCAGCTGTTACTCGGGATTAAATATGATCCTCATGTAATAATGCAAAGTTTGCACATTAAAATAACTAGTTGTAGTTTTCATTCTACATATCCTTGTAGGACACGTCATTTCTATTTAACGTTTAATGTTTACATTTCATTATTATTTCATGTCAAGTCTCTACCAATTTCCAAAAACTACGAAAAATATCTCTCGCATAAGATTTCAGGAAACTCTTCCTTCCTCTGTTTCCACTTCTTACTGCAGTATTGGTGCCTCTCTCCTTCCTCTTTTCATAACCCATGTGTTGTGGTTACTAACCTATTTAATCCAACCTGTCTTTTCCTGCATTGTCCTTGGTAGACGGTTCCCGCTAAGCTACTTTGGTCGTAATAAATAATAACGCCAAATACCGAAATTACTGATCAGGCAGGGCATGCATGTGTCCATCACGCGCATACTCACTGATTGCCGTTCCTTGTTCTCGTTATAAATTCATCGTTACTGAGGATAAGTCTGATTTCATGCTATGCACCAGAAGTGAGTCTGTCATCTTGAAGTAATTGGTTCACCCATGTGATGGATGAAGCATTCCTCTGCTCCTATGAAGACATCAACGCTCACGCCGAAGCTGGTTAATGCTAATCTTGCAGCGCTGCTGTCGCTGTAACTACTCGGTATGAATGTCCAATTTCCTCTTTCCAATTTGCTGTAATGGAGATTGCAGCGGTCGTGGCATTTTGCGTCATGAACGCTCGTTTTTAGATAGCTTATCTTGCGCCAGGGGAAACGTTTGCTGTTCGATTTCGTATGCACGTTTGTGGATCAATATACTGGAAGGGGAAGCGGACGCGAGAATACGTTGTTGTTCTAGGGAAACTGCACAGTTCGTTTTGTCATGTGAGCGTGTGGCGGTTTTCCATGGGCTGGATTTCTACTTTTTATTTTTTTAATTTACCGTTGAAGTAGAGAAAATCTGATAGACATTTTAAATTGTTTAACACAACTGTTGAAATAGTGGAAAAATCCGCCAGAAATTTCAGTTCATTTGTTTTCTTGATCAGAAAGTTTAATCGTTAGATGTTTTGTGTATGGGAACAAGATGCTCATTGATTTTACGTGCATAATTTTTGGATGAAATAATTTAGAGAGTGTACAATACTGCAGTTGACTCATGTGTTAGCTTCAACGTGGAATTAAAGTACATTTTCGTATACATTCATAATTTCAAAAAAGATGCCATCGATTTGGAAGGTGGAATGTGATGTGAGGACAAGGTTAGATGCAACAAGTGATGTCTCAACTCGAACACTTAATTTGAAGGCGCAATTATTTGGTGCAAACACTCAGGTTTTATCGCTATACGATGCCACGTCCCCTAACTCGTTCTGTTTGCGTCCCCTAACTTGTTCTCTCTTCCTTTTTCCGCAACGATTAAATGGCATATTGAAGTCTCTCCGATGCCCTCGTTAAGTATGATCCACAAGTCCACAACTCAACGCATCTGTTCGTTCGCCTGACGACTAATAATAGCTTCCTTGCTCACGCTACCCTCGTCTTTATCGGAAACTACTGCCAATTTTCTCATCATTGAGGTCAATTGCTCAGTGCTAAATCTCAAATACTGATTATTCTATCAATTACGATAATTTATGTGCTTCATTTTTTCGTCGATAGAGATCTAAATTTCCTTCGTTGGCTTTCTGTTGAGTTACCAACACTAGTGACGCTAACATGTTTTCACCTCAGAATTTGTTGGATTATTAATTTTGTTTTGTGCAAGTTAAAATATATTTAAGTATTTGTACTTGTGTATTCATGAAGTATATTTATGCAAGTTTCAACAACATTTAGAATTTACAAATTGGCGAGTAATCTTATATTTTTAGTTGTAATAAGCTTGCAACTTTGAACTGAACACACTGCATTGTAATCATGTAACACGTAAGTCGGAAAGCCAGATTACCTTAATTTTTGTGAGCTCTGTTACGCAAAGTCATAGGCGCACCTTGTCAACGGTAGTCTGCATGCGGACCGTTAAGGAAAATGTTGAATGCAGAGAGGCAGTTCTGTGTTGGCTCAAAGCAGCGGACACCCACACAATGACTTGTGCAATCTCGCTAGATTGCTCTAATGGGTCACCAAAATTCTACAACTGGTGTCTTTTTTCTATTAAAAGTGAACCAAAAAGACCTTTCAGTGTTTGAAAATCCTACTGGGTTGTCAGAAAAATGTTTTTAACGTTAAGGTTCTTGTTAAAAAGATCTAACTTTAGGATTTTTGTCCTGAAAAAATGCTAAAAGACGTGGTGGCGCCATGTGGTCTCAACATATCTAGGTCGGACAGCTCTAGCTCCGTTTGTGACTTGCTTTTCATGATGTATGAATAATTTCTCGTGAAACTGCATGTTTATGTTTCTCGGAACCGCGGTCTGTTCTGTATATGGATTTAAATCAGATGGAAATTAACATATCTACTTGTGGTAGTTGTTTGGCTGCCAGTTTCTCGCTACTTTGAAAATGATTCTTTCTTTGGTTTATTTTTGGAGGCTTTGTTGTGTATATTTTTCAAGAAAGCTGGATTTTTTAATAATATTTTCCTGTTAATTTTCACTACTTTGAAACGATGCTTTTTCTAGAAAATTCTTGAAGGGTTGTCGTGAATAGTTTGAAAAAGGTCGGATTTTTTGTTGAATATTTTCATATTTACTAAGCATTTTAATTTCTCGTGTAAAAAATGAAATTCCATGCATTCTTTTTGTTTGACAAACAGTATTCAGCAATTAAGAAGTCCTTATGAGCTCTTCATTTGACATTTGAAAATAACCGTCTGTTAACCAGCTGTTGAACATTGCTCTACGTTTATTAAAGGCTCAACACTTACCCACACGACCGAACAAATTTCCCTTCACTCAAAATAATTTCCATTTCACAAGCATTAATTTTCCATCCATGCATTCACACCTTACCTTCATTTAAAGAATAAATCTGAGACTGAACTACACAAACACGGATGCAGGCCCCGCCTTCACTATCACACGGCGCTCCAGATTATTCACCGTGGCCAATAAATTCGTATTACTTCATAGCAGTCGAGGGGTTCGCTCGTAAAACATAACATAAATTGCTTCTGCTCGCCCGGCCTTCACTGGCGGAGGCCAACGAACGCAGGAGGCGCTTCCCGAGCTGAGACTCTGTTGCTCTCTGCTGCCCCGACTGCAGGAAGTCTGAACTCCCAGAGCTGTGTGGACTCCCAGAGCTGTGAGCTCCCAGAGCTGTGTGAACTCCCAGAGCTGTGGGAACTCCCAGAGCTGTGTTCTGCGTTCTCACCTGCATTGCTGCGACGACAGGTCTTTCATTTCACTGTAGGGTGCTGCCATTGCCGAAAAATCATGCGTTTTTTTTCGCTAGAGTACTGTTTACTCGTGAACGCTGTTTCTAAATGAATAGTTTTAATACGATTCTTTTTTACTTCAGTTCTTCTGTTTACATGTTACGATTACTCGGGTATGAATTTCAGTCAGTACGTTTAATTTGCTATTGAATGGAAAACAGAATTTTGTAGTAATTAACATTGGTGTTCTGGTGTCCTGTTTACGAAAAGTGTTTAGGAACTGATAAACCGAGCGTCAATGTGAGTAGTTGAGTTGCGTACCTGGTGTGATGTTCACTTCTCAAAACCCACATTTATTAGCCCTGCTGAGGTTTGTTCGTCATGCTGGGTTTTGTTCATACTTAAAATGGTATCCCGGAAATCCAAGCAAAAAAATTTTTCATGAGGCCTAAGTTATCTTTTTTTATTAATTTTCATTAACACGTTCGATGCTGCTTCACGCTCATTTGCTCAATTCCTTCCTTCCATCTTAAAAAGCAGAGCTCCTTTGGCGTAGTCTTCTCTGACGGGTGTGAGGACGCCAATTGGCGGTGACGGCAGTGAATGTGTCAATTTCGGTGTGAAGAAAGAGAAATTTCATCGTGGATAGAAAAGACAATTTCGCTTTCATTTTTCAAGAGTGCACAATCACGCAGAAAACCTCAACTTTGCATCGTTATTTTCAAACTTTTGCCCCAGGACTACACAAGCCAATTGTAGTATTTGTTTTGAGGCGAATACCGTTTGACGGAACGGAACTACAGGGATACGAAATGTATTTTTTTGCAAATTTTGCTTACAGGATGAAACATAACTGATGAAAAGCTGAACTAGTCTTAGAACCGGTTTAAAAATAGGTTCATAAAATTTCTAAATTTCTCGAGTTTCTAAATTTTAGTCATTTATTTTGAAAAATGGTCAACCTTGAAATTTCAGAAAAAACTCAGTCCCGAGTTAAAGGTTAGGTAGGCCTTCCTTTGTTTGAAATAGAACTTGTTTTTCCGTTATAAACCATCGTTTTCGGTTTACTGCTGTCCTGTTTTTCAGCACCTACTGCTTTCTTCATCAATTTTCTTCATGTTTTTCTCATCATGAATGCCATCCTTATCTAACATAACATTACTTTCCCAGAGCCAATCAACTACTTTTCCTCATGAATTTCCTTCGTAAATCTCTGCACTTACCGCAGAATTTCCTCGAAGTGGGAAAACATTAATTGCACACTTGAATGCAGCACTGCAGCTTAGATCGCAAACGCTCATCAATTGCTTCCCGCCCTCCTGGTAATTAAGATACGTCGTGCTACATCAGCGTTAATTTGCCTGTAGTACCGAGTGCACGGTATACATAAGACTCTTATGTATACCATGACCGAGGTACTGCGCCTTAAGAAAATTGTGAGGGCTGAAGTACGGAGAGAATAGCTTGGTGTGTGTGTGTTGATTGTTTGTCAGCTTTAAAATTACTTGATGCATCATTACGTGCATGTGCTTATTGACATTTACTTGATGCATCATTACGTGCATGTGCTTATTGACATTTACTTGATGCATCATTACGTGCATGTGCTTATTGACATTTACTTGATGCATCATTACGTGCATGTGCTAATTGACATTTACTTGATGCATCATTACGTGCATGTGCTAATTGACATTTACTTGATGCATCATTACGTGCATGTGCTTATTGACATTTCGCGGGAATTTTTCTCACAATCGTATGAAATTTACTTCGATCACGTGAAATGTTGATGAAACCATAAATTCTTAAGAGTGTCTTTCTAATAATGAATTAACATCTTTGTTAGAATCACCACTAAAGTTATTACGTTTTTAACTTAATATGTCTCCTTGGGGGATACAACTTATGTATCTGGGAATAAGCGCTCCCACGAGGAATATGTAAGGTCCCCAGATAAGTGTTGAGGTAGGCCTTCCTTTTGTTGAAATAGAAATGTTTTGTTTATTTTGAAACGGACTTTTTGTTCGCTGCTGGCCTGTTTTTCAGCACTTACAACTTTCTTCTCATTTTTTTACTTTCTCAAATTATTATTTCTATGGACCTTGTACGTAAATTACGCGTTTCTACGCGTTTCCTTCAAGTCCATACTAAATGGTGCCCTCCTCCTTCCTCTCTCTGGAATGCCTTTGTTACGGTTATGGAGCCTGAAACTAATTTCTAATCTAATCTTTCAACGTAATATAATGCGTAAAATTAAAAATTTCATGTCTTTTGAAATGTGTACTCTACTTTCGAAAACGTCTTAGAAATGTTTTTACTGAAATTAATCTTCGAATTTAAACAATCCATGTTTGCAGTTACGAAAATATTAATTGACCAAGCAATTGAAGTCGAAATTAACCGAGCAAGTAATCAGAAATCATGACGCAGTAGAAAAGTGCATATCTGGGACGAATTTACGTCTATGTTTCAGTGCCCCGGATTAAAATGAGGAACAAAAAATGTTCGTCTGATACGGTATTTGTTTTTAACAGCAGTATATTTTCCTATTGCAAAAGTATAATAAAAATTGTTCTGCTATGTTATGTATTGTACACAGTTCAGAAGTGTAATCATATAATATTGTTGTTTGCTTTGCTTACGTAATTTGTGACATATCTGGCGCGCGATGCAGGAAGAATTAAATCACAACCTTAGGATTTAATTCAATTAAGAAAACGCTGCTACATGTGGCACCAATTAGTTTCTTGTTTAATTTAGTAACACACTTTGCTGCTAATCTTCCCTGACTCGGTCTCAATATTGCTTTGCTGTATTAAGCTAATTGTACTTCCGTAAATCTATAAACCTAATTGCGTTTTGCAAATTGTATTTACCTAAGTGTATTAGCATCATTGGACTCAAATCATTAAATCATTAGCATCATGAGTCGTCTCGGCTGTATTGACCTAATTGTATTATCTTGATAGTATTTTCTAGCTTCTGTTTGTTATTCTCTATTACCTTACTTTTGTTGTCTCATTCCCAAGTTTTGTCTTTGAACTCAACGTTTGCCTCTTGTGTTCTTCTACAAGACACCGTGTGGCACCAAGCAGCATCGTTTCTACACTCAAGTGTCGTGCTTAGGACCTAAAGTTCTGATATGATGTTGCTCCTCTAGACCTGAAATTAGCTTAGTTAATGCTGCGTAACTTTGCCCCTCAGAAGATGATAGAAGCTTTGTACTGTCGCAGATTTCTGATGCTAAGAATTTCTAGATTTCTGGTCTAATGTGCTGTTGCGGCATGATATGTTTTCTCAAACAATTGCATGATGTGTGTAGCTAAAATATTTGCTCGACATTTGACTTCGACAATCGTTCCACTGTCTGACGCTAATCTTCTGATACTGCGGAAACCGCGAACGTTTAGGTGGGTGTGTAAGTACACTTAACGTTACCACAGTTCTCTCTCTTTCTGACACGAGCATCTCACTTGAACTAAAACATTTTGTTGTCGGAGTGCATTAATTTCGTGGAGGTTCACGAACGGTTTTTAAACGAAGCATTTTCATTCAGTGTTCCCGAGAGTATGAGTCTATTTATTTAATCGAAGTCGAATTTCTAAGAACTTGAACCCAAAATAGTGTTATTGTTTTTACGCTCGATCAAGATAATGAAGTAATTAGCTAAAACATACCGAACTAATGACAAATTGTAACTAATATTGCACAATATTATTGATACTGTTTTTTAGGATGTTATAATATTCAAAAGTCGCAGTAGAACTTTGAAACCTCATGCAGAGAGCCTGATGCTCTGCGGGTCCTCTCTGATGATTTATTCACCAATATTTTTTCCCTTATGTTTAAGCCGCAGCTTCTGAAGTTCTTATAACTGTAAATGGTCTAGTGTTTATTTAGAGCTATTTAGACTTGAACTCGGAGCTGAACGCCGCCATTAATCAAGTTTGGTATCACCCGTAATCCTGATCTTAGATCCTATCGTTTTCTGTGTACTCGAGTTTTGCATTAATTAATTTGGTTCAGAGCTCGAACACTTCAGAGCTGGTTTATACTTCGGTAAGCCCTTGGGATAAATTCTGATCCTCTGTTTGTACTGCATATGGGCTTACTATCTGAGCTTTGGGGTTATTCGTTTCGATTTCATGTACTAATCCCTCAGCGCTGGTGAGTTTCAGTTGTGCGACGCAGTTAAATTTCTGCACTTTATGGTGAACTCGCTTATGTTAAGTATGCAGTAACTCGACCTTAGCCTTGATAAAATAATTATGTTCATTTCCACTTATCTGTCAAATTCATTCCTATGAAATTCTGTCGTCATTTATGAGGGGAAAGGAAAGTTCACTTACGTATATTTCTCTATCGAACAATGATCTTCCTACTAACCAACTTTCAGAAAAAGTTGCTGTAATATTAACACTTTGACAGCGACGTGAGCGGCCGATGCACCCGAAGGGAATTTTCATCAGGTGACCGACCAGTAGTCACAAACTCACCTTTTACAAATGCTTAATCAAAGCTAAATGTAGGCACAATCCAATTAATGTTTGCCATTTTCAAAATTGCTTACTACAGTTAACTTTGAATTTGAGTTGAACAATGAGCATCTGTTTAACCCATCGCGGTCAACGGGTTGAGAGAGCGAGCGAAACGCCACCACTTGCATTTGGAGGTTAACTCTCCCCGCCGTGTCTGCAGCCTCTGCATCGCCGGAGTCAGAACACGAGTTCGTCTTGCGGCTTCCTTAACTGCATCCTGGTAGACATGCCGGCGTGTTCGTTGCGCCCTGAGTTGTTAACTCATTAAACTCTTTTGCTCTTACTAAACGGTCGACGTCGGGGAGTCTGCATGGAAGCTGCCAGATTAGCTTTTTTTGCAGCTTAATCCTTCTAGTTTAGTTTTCCTATAGTAAAATTTGTCCATGAAGAACGCACAGTACATGGCAATCCTGCAGGGTTGCTCGATGATGAGTGTCTTGATAAAATTTTCCTTGAAAAAAGTGCGAATATTTTGGTCAGGAAAAGCCCAATCTGGAAATTGTGATTTTTGCCGGGCATGCTGGCATGTCCTTAGCGCTGTAGCGCAATGTGAGTCGGTGCACCTGCGTGCAAGAGGCCAAGTTGGTTCACTGCATCTCAAGCGCTGGAATTATGAGGCGTTGGGCGAAGTTTAATAAATCCGTAACAAAACGGCAATTCAGTTTCTCTTGCGTGACAAGGTTACTCTTCGATGCTTCCTGTCTAATTGATTGAAAGATTCCTGGTTTCTGGGCGAATAGGAATCTGACAAATGCTGACAGAATTCCACGTTCAAAAAAAGAAATGCATTGATCTGTGATGAATTGAATGTCCAAAGCCGCGAAAGGGGATTTATATTGAAATCTGATGCTCGAACGATTTTCTTATGAATGCAGCTTTTGCTTTTATTTAAATTTCTTAAATGTCTCCTCCGACTGCTGCGACAGAAATTTCCATAAATTCAACGCATGCCACACTCTTTTCATCTAATCCAACAACTTGCATGTTAGAATTCCGTCACATCACTTTGACTCTTAGAATTTCAAAGGGCCCTATTTGTTCTCTAGTATTTTAGAAGTGTGTTTTATAGTTTATGTTGACCTATCTCATTCATTGAATGTATTTCTAGTTCTTGTTGAAAAATTTTAGGTAAGGTAAACAGAGTTCGGTAATCCATGTTTTACTTTGACATGGCGCAGGTCTTCTTTCACTGGTCGCTTGTGATAATTTTGTTTTGCATTATTTATGAATATTGCCTCTGAATTGAAAAAACGATAAGTGAAATAGGATATTTTTGTCCGAATCTTACCGAGTTTCCACTGTGATCGCCAAAATTTCAGTTTGATGAATTTTTTCCAAAACTATCGAGAGGACTAACTCTATTTTAACAGTTCACAAAGTCGTCTAGATGCGAGCGGTTTTATTCAATGCTTTAATCTTCATCAAAGCGATTACAAGATTATCAAAATCGTCGACCATGATGCTCTTATAATACAATCCGTACCTTTAATCTGAAATTCCAGCTTGTCGACATTTGTTACGTTTAGCCTCTCAACCTACCACCATTAGCTGCCACGAGCTCGGAAATGTGCTGTGACGAAAATCCTCGCAGAAATCTAAATTAGAGACTGTCAACCCACCATTAGTTGCGTCAGGCTTTAAAGTGAAATTGTATCTCTTGATTCGTCATTGCAACACGAGGTGTCACGGTGCCTCTCTGTCGTTGTTGCCCTCGCCGCTGCGGGCGTTTGCGGGTGCCGGGAGGTCGCTTGGCAGAAGAAACAAAGACCGCTTGACGCATCGCATCACCTCCTCCGCTGCCCTCCTCTGCGCTTTTAGCGGAGGCTTTCTTCGCTAGAGATTGCGAGCTTACTTCGTTGCGGCGATATTTTTAGACTCCAGGATGTTGACGAGTAAACTCGTCAGTGGAGTTCAATGAAATTTGCTCCTTCCTTGTCGGGCTTCTGATCCGAGGTTATGATAAACTTGCTGTTGCTTTAGCTATATTTTTTAGTGTTACATTTTTAGTGGGAGACCAGGAAGTCGTATAATTTTTTGAGAAGTTAAGCTTTTGAAATCTTTTCTGCGACAGCCTTGTCTTTCAGGCGCATAAAATTTTGTGGATGTTTTTTCAAACTTGCGGTTTTGACTCGCGAATTTGTTCAATATCGGAAAACTTTAGAACCTCTCTGCTGAACACGTTCTCATCTTTACGTATCCTAATTTAACAAGTGCAATTGAGCTAATAATATCGTAAACGCTACTTCTTTGTTTGTGAGATATCGGTCCAATCGTGAGAAGACAATATCGTAAACGCTGCCTCCCGGGATTCTTTGTGTGAGAAATGTCATTCCAATCGTCCCGTTGATTTAGGTTTCGATGATCGTACCTGCGAAGATTTTGATGGATCGTGTTGGCTGCTCGCTCTCGTGTACGTCGTCACGCTGCTGCTGTTGGGTTGTCCTTTTTCTGGTCTCAAGTCTTAAACCTTCTTTTTAAAAAAAGTTAGCAACGAGGATCACTCTGTCTCCTGTTGAGAGCTGCCAATTGCTGCAGGGGTGTCAAAGGGACAAGGTATCCGAAATTTGACTGGTCGTAATGAAAGAGTTTAATGCAAAAAAGTAACTAAATTTGAAACTGCTGGCCAAAAGAATGGCCGATCTGGCAACCCCATTGAGGCTCATCCGCGCCGCGCGAAATTGGCTCCTGCTGCTCGTGATCCGCTTTCTAAACTTTGATTCGCTGTACAAATTTCTCTCATTTTACGCCTAGAGTCCCGTCCTTCCAACCCGTGTTGCTTTTTTGCCTGAAATGAGTTCTGACATTCTAGCTGTGGTGTGAACCCGAGTGATTTCTATTTCCTAATTCTTTTTGACATCATTGTCGTAGTGTGAACCCGTGTTATTTCTATTTCCTAATCCTTTTTACATCATTGTCGTAGTGTAAACCCGTTTCCTTTTATTAGCCTGAAGTAAATTTTAACATTCTGTTACACGGTACAGTGATCTGCGCGTACAAGTTGAGTCAGGATCTAAAATGTATCAATGGGTAATGTTTGCATACAATTTATTTTTTTAATGAATAGTTCACTAATTTTCATGGAATACCGCTAATGTGTCTATGGGAATTTGAGCTCATGAGAGGAAGATGTGAGGCCCAGTTTTTTTGTACTGACCACCTCTTTCTGTTTACTGATGTCCTTTTTTTCTGCTGCATTTGATTTTTTTCATATTTTGCCCCGTTTCGTAAACTTTTTTTTAATCTTGCTGCTTTGAAGTGTAGGGTATGGTACACACCTCGTGCACAGATTCTCCTTCATTTTCTTTTGTGCTAAATGCCCCATCTTGGGCACATAACTGTTGCAAGCTAATAAATGACCAAGAGTCTAAAATCCAAACGTATCGCTGCATCTACTTGGAGTTGTTCAACAATTACGAGGCTAGAATCTAAACACCTTATTATAGTAAACGAATAGTTTTAGAGTTTTACCCTCGTGCTGAAATCCCAGAGTTTCTTCTCAAACATCCTCCCTGCTATTCGATTGGTTTGACCTCGCATCCTTATGCTTGTCATCGAGCTGAACCCTTTTATTTTCATTTAAGAACATTCCCATTCATCTCAAGGATGCTTTAACTAATCTTCTTACCTATTTTCTTAGAGATTTCTCATTTTCCTAGAAGTTATGCATAAATCTGAAAGTTTCTCGAGGTGACATCGTAGTTCGAAAATTATGAAAGATTTATTTACCCAAGTGTGTACATTCTTGCAAATAAAATTCAACAATAAATTTTGTATCAAATAGTAAACAATACATATAAGCACAGCGGGAGAGATGAGCGACGAGGGTTTTATGACATTTTTTGAAGGAGATTGACGAATTCAGAAGTAACATGATAACTTAAAGATATATTTGTTTTAAATTTGGAATTAGTTTACCATATAAGACAGCGTAAGTTAATATTACTATATATGTATTAGAGGAAACTAAGTTTGACAGCTTAGTCAGAGTTTTTCATCATGAGTTTTCTATGTTCATAAATATAAATACACTTTAGACCATGTACAGTACATTCATACTTATACATACACTCACAAAAACATTAGTACTCATGTCGGTGGTTCTACAATTACTGTTTCATGCTGCACATTCCTCTAGGTGAGAAATACAGTTCACTGACAGTACGTTTTTTATCGTCTCGTCTTTTTCAATCTTTATTCATCATACAATTTAACTATTAATTTGAGATCATATGAGATACAAGCCTAGGTTTGAGCACTGGACGTATTTTATCAACTTACATGACTCTTGGAACGGACTAAGAGCTCAACTAACGACGCAAAATTTCTCAGCATGAAGTCTGAGCACGTGCCCTCGAATCGTCCCTTCAATCCTGCGCCGTAATCATTTTCTCGCTTTGTGTTCATTGGCGAAAAAGAATCTGGCTGGCAAATTTAACTCGACGGCATGATCATCTAACCTTTGTGAGCTCGCTGAAAGAAACGAAGGAACAAACTTAATTCCGCTGTATGCCGGGAACATTTTTATTGTTTGCTCATTGTAAGAGACGAGCGAGAAATTCTGCCCAGCTTCGTGATCATTTTGCCTGCCGAGCGGTGTGCGGAACCAAAAAAACGAGATCCTGTTAAGTTCCACGAGTTCGCGCCTGCAAGAAAGTCATTCAACACAGTACTGAACAGTCTCTACCAGATGTCAGTTGAACCCCCGATATAAGTAGATACAACAGATATGGGGCCCACCCTTCTTCGCAACATGTTTTTCTGTGCTCGAACCAAATTTAAGGAAACTTATCCCATTCAGCGGATTTCGCTAAGAGGATTGTCCTGCATCGCATCTTGGGGATTTAGCGCTCCTTGGGAGACATGGAAGATTGTGAGAGACAATCGGAAGATACTTGTTCTTGTCGGAGAACCTTCGAGGACTACTCTAAATCGTTGTACCCCACTGAATCGGCAAAATCCCTTTATGAGTTTCTTGTGGGCATAGGTTTGTAATTACGCATGCTTTGATTTCCATTCCTCAGTTCTCTCTATCTTTCGCGAGAGGGACTAAATAGCCTTGATCGGACTCCTGCCCGGGTGTCTTGTTCGGGATTCGTTTTTCATTTCTCATTTGTGTCTTATCGAGATGCTTACATCTCTTCTTGTCTGCCTACCAGGCTTGGCCTAGCAGGCTGTGTCTATCAACACGCAGAAATTTTGCCATTTTATAGTGCCATTTGACAGATTTTACCGAATTCTTCTGCAATAAATCGGATTAAATCACCGGAAACGACGATGAAAAAATGACCTCAATTTCCCGTGGCGATGGTTTCGGCATGACTACCTGCATTCATTCTGTCAATACATTTGACATGGCTGCCGAGTTTTAAAGCTGTCCCTAAAGAGTCGTTTAATAATCTGGGTAAGAGCATTGATGGTGAGTCAGTTGTCTAGGGCGACGGAAGTGGTTTGATCTGTGACTTTTAAAATAGTTTCTTCTCTTTCTCGTACAATTGGTAACGAAATTATGTGTACACCCATATTAAAAAATGAATTTAAGTGAAAGATACATAATTCAAAATCATCTACGATAAGGATGATTGAACATTTCTTGCTATATATAGGCAATGATTTGGCGTTCTTTTTTTTGCAACTTGCACTCCCCGTTTTTCTAATAGCCTTGAAAAGTTTCCACTCGGTGATTCTTTCACGTTTATGTGGATGGATACTCGTCATATTTTGTAATGGTATTTTTCTGAAGCCGATGAATGACTTGGAATTTCCATTGTAGTAGTAGATTTTCAAATCGTTCAAGTCAATATTCGTCAAAGGTTGAAGTAGAACTGTGTTTTTTTTTAAATTTATGCAGCCACTGATTTATTTTTGTAGCCTGCAATATTGCGATAGTTCATCGTGTTTTTAGCATCTTGATGCTGTATTCAGATTTAATTCGTTTTATTATTACAACCAATTTTTCAGTACCACTCCAGCCAAGAAAATATTTCGGAACCACATCCTTTTTTTTGCTGATACCGTTTTTCCTCATGGAAAGCCTTACTCATGTCCCTTGAAATCTTATTTACATTACTCAATCTAGATCTTATTTTTTGCTCCGTTATTAAATGGTACTCATTCCCTGAATCGATTTCCTTTGTAGAATGAAATTTTAGTGATGTCAAATTTAAGTTAATGGCTATGATGACTTCGTACGTGAAGAGGCGTCTATCATGATCGATTCCAATCAAATAAATTACCATTTGAATTATGTTGTATTGTGCGTGCCTGGGTAAAAACCAGGATTTTGGTGGAGTTCTTCGCAATTCCCCAAGAGGGGAATGGCCTTCAGATCTTTGGACTCAGCGCTCCTTAGGGATTTGTCAAATACCTTAGGTATATGTCATATTCATCGCTCTTCAGGTAGATGTCGGGTACCTAAGGTATATGTCATATTCAGCGCTCTTCAGGTAGATTTCGGATACCTAAGGTATATGTCATATTCAGCGCTCTTCAGGTAGATGTTGGATACCTAAGGTATATGTCATATTCATCGCTCTTCAGGTAGATGTCGGATACCTTAGGTATATGTCATATTCAGCGCTCTTCAGGTAGATGTCGGATACCTAAGGTACATATATGTCATATTCAGCGCTCTTCAGGTAGATGTCGGATACCTAAGGTATATGTCATATTCAGCGCTCTTCAGGTAGATGTCGGATACCTAAGGTGTATGTCATGTTCAGCACTCTTCAGGTAGATGTCGGATACCTAAGGTATATGTCATATTCAGCGCTCTTCAGGTAGATGTCGGATACCTAAGGTATATGTCATATTCAGCGCTCTTCAGGTAGATGTCGGATACCTAAGGTATATGTCATATTCATCGCTCTTCAGGTAGAAGTCGGATACCTAAGGTATATGTCATATTCAGCGCTCTTCAGGTAGATGTCGGATACCTTAGGTATATGTCATATTCAGCGCTCTTCAGGTAGATGTCGGATACCTTAGGTATATGTCATATTCAGCGCTCTTCAGGTAGATGTCGGATACGTGAGGTATATGTCATACTCAGCGCTCTTCAGGTAGATGTCGGATACCTAAGGTATATGTCAATATTCAGCGCTCTTCAGGTAGATGTCGGATACCTTAGGTATATGTCATATTCAGCGCTCTTCAGGTATATGTCGGATACTTAAGCTACTCTCTGGGAGTGTGCCGATAGTGCCTGTCATCGCCAGTTTACTTAGCGGATTTAGCGCTCTTCAGTGGTAACCCAACTGCTGTACAACCATAGAGCTTTCAAACTTTTCTCTCTTGGGATTGTTACAACTGCTAATGAATTTTCCATTAGTGTATTTTACAAGCCAAAACATTTGGGAATACGTACAGAATCTTGGTGCTTATTGTTTAAATGCTGGAGTATGAACATATATTCACTTTATCAAATGAGTATTTTTGTTGCGAGTTTTTGAAATGAGCTCGGATGTCGTCAATATCGCGTACTTGCTTCTATTGCAGTACACGGGAAAATGTGATTTTCCTAGTTCCTCCATCATTGACGCACGTGTAGAATGAATGAAACGCTTGTCATTTAACATTATTTTTAAGTGCTATTTTAACTTTTTCCCATATTTTTCAATGTTATCTGTGGACTTCAATTTCCGCCTGTATAGTTTATGTGTGTAATGAATCCTAAGGTGAAATACTTCCTTTGCTGGCGTCTGGCGTGTGTTTGGATTTGTAATTAAGTTGTTTTTTCAATTTATTCTTTATCTCTTAGTCTCTGCTGGGGAGAAGTCGACATACTGTGCCACCAAAATCATCGACGAGTGTCATCGTCCTTTTATTCATTATTTTTATTTTACTTCTTCGTTTCATTTGATATTCTCCCGTCTTCTTTCGCGAGGTTGGCGAGCTGGGCCAACTGAGCCGTTCATATCGTTACCCTTAGTTTCACTTGGCTCAAACTTGAACCGAATTTCTTTTACATGGACTTTATCACTTAACTAAGCGGAAACAAGGCAATTGTTCCTTGATGATAATAATAATATAGTTATAGCATTCTACAATAAACATACTGAGTCTATTTTAACCAGTTTTCATGCTATTTTTGGAAACAGCTTTTGTCTGTTTGAATTTTGTGAAGGGGGTTTCATTATTTGCCTGCTTAGGTATTGTATATCTTTTCTAGTGTTCTCTGATTCCCATTTTGTGGAAGTCAATAGTTCTTTGCCGAAAATCACCAATCTTCCATTGTCGTGAAAACGACAATGATGGGGTTTTTACTTCAGGAATTGTGCTTTGGTGCAGCTTCCCGAGATTTTCTACTAAATGAATAATCTGATAAGTTACGCGCATGTGACAAAAACGAAATTATCAATCCCTGTTATTTTATTATTGCATGAAGCACTGGAACTTTGAAATGATTTCTCAATCTCGAGCTACTATTTTGCCATATTATCTTTTCCGTATTTTTTCCCCTTAGCTCGTTTGTTTCTATCTATTCACCGGGTGCAATGTACCATTTTCACGTAATAACTGGCATGGGAAACACGTGTCCCCACTCGGACCTCGAGACCTGAGAAATGAGTGAAAATATTTGATATCAGTTAATGGATCTCGTCGCTAAGTTTACGTTGTCACAACAGCGGTCGGACACGACAAGTGTCCCTAATGAACAGATCGCATGACCGTGCTCTCTTCTGCCTGCGAGTTGGCCATCGCACGCCCTGGTGCTCTACTGGCTTTGTGTTTCTTCACTTGACGTGGCGTTTAACACGTTAAGTGCGGCGGGTTAAACTCAAGTTCAGTATTCAAATCGAATTAGAGTTAACTTTAGAGATCAATTTTGAAAATAATGAACATTAAATAGATCGCGCCTTCATTTAGTTTTCATTAAGCCTGCACCGAAATTGAGTGAGTGACTGTTGGTCGGTCAGCAGCATTATGAAAATCCTCTCAGTGACCACCGGTGGGTCACGTCGCACTTAGTGTTGAATTCCATTTCCGTTGAATCTTGTGAATGGGGAGCACCTTAACAATTCTTGTGAAGAAAATAGAACTATTGATATTTTGTTTGACATTTGGTACTGCATCCGTGGACAATTAGAATGCATTTTCATTACATCGACATAGTGTGTTTCCGCCCCTTTTTTTGATAAGTTGGGTTAATCATTAATTTGGACTTGGTTGAGCAACTCTTGTGCTGTGGAATTCAGATTTGGCCGATGTATGAAGCGTAATTCAATCAGTGTCCTGGGAACTTTAATCGTATTCTTCGAACAATTTTAAAGCTGATCATTGAGTGGAGGTATTCTTGTACTTATATAACTGGACTCGATCGGGCAGAGGTTACGAGTATTTACATTCACTGGTTTTCGGCAGATTGGCAAGCAGTGTAATGGGCCGGCCAAAACTACAGCTAAAATTAGCGACGTTTCTCAGCACTGAAATAATATTTGAGTAGCTTGAGTTCAACGATGCATTTGGCGAATCAATGCTCGTATTTTTTGAGCAATTCATTAGTAAGCAAACACCATTTAAATATGAACTGAAATCAGACGTTATTTCATTTAGAACTTTCGTGGATGAGATTCTACGTGTTGTTCACAAGTAGATGGAATTAATGAGGAGAGTAATGATTTATAAGTCAATGTGTGTGACAGTTAGTATCATTTCAGTTTTAAATGTTCTTGTTTTTGTGTGATAACTGATATTTGGCGTCTTCCGGGCGAACTTACGACTTCCTAAACTACAAACGTTTGTTTCGTTTTGTCACACTGCGGTGAGCGGCGTGGGAACCGTCGCTCTCAATGCGCGACTTTTCCGTGACGTTGTGGGAAAAATCCTAGTTTCTTCCTCTACTGACAGGGATTAAGATCTTTCCGGCTTTGATCTACATGGATTTGTCTGATTACTCTTCGTTACTTACGTAAAAATATTATATCAAGAGTACCCACAGCTATACGCTGATAACTATGTGTTAAAATACAAAGGCCCATTTCGCAAGACATTGCGTTGTCCTGACTTTCTCTTCGAAAGCATCGTTGCGATGTCATATCGGCCGGCGTGCCCTTTCCACCCAAGGGAGATGGGTCCAAGTGGGGCCTCATCTTCAGTTTCGCCTTGGGGGCTTTAGGCTGCTGTTCTTTTTTCGTGAGGACAATTGCCGGTCGTTCTAGGGAGCAGCTGTCCGTCTGGCTTCTTCCTGACCAGAATTTAATGTCTTGCCATAGACTCGCAAGTTGGTCCTTGAGGAGGGAAGGTGCTTAGGCTTTGTACAACGAGTGACTGTTTTCTAAGAGGAGTGCACAAAGAGCCCTTTCTTTACAAAGATGTGGTTTAGAGTTTGGTCTTTATTCTCGTTCAGTCGTGAACCATTCGTCGAGTACTTGACGGGATGAAGTTTTTTGACTTTGACGGACTTGGTGAATTGAATTCTTTCTTCAAGTTTATTCTAGCTCTAATTTATTTGGAATGCAAATAGCGTTTGGGAATTTCGTATGAAAAACTATCGTTAAAATCACTGCTAAGGATGTGAAACAGCTCTCTTGGATGCATCTGTATACGATATGTTATATACATTCTTACCATAGAATTGGTCTTGCTTTCCCAGTAACTACCGTACTAGAATTTTCGTGAGATTTGTCGGATATTTCAAGAACCTTTTCAAAACTTTATTCTTTCGGGAAAATCAATCTGAAGTTGAGAGTTTTGAATTTCGATGTAGGGTAGTACTTCAATTTGATTTTGAAAGTCTACTCAGAGTTTTCGTTGTAGCCTGGAATTATTTGGAGTGAACAATTGAGCGTTGGAACAGTCCAAATACACTGTGTGAAGCTCGTCTTTTTGTCTAAGTGAACGTTGGCTTAAAATTTATGAAATGCAAAGCACGACAACAGCTGACGCTTGAGTTCTAGAGTTTATTGAATTATTATAATTTCTCTTCTATCAAACATTCTACTTTTAATGTTCTTTTATAACAATTTCAATTTCCCCAATCACTGGCCATCACGGGCTACCGTGAAAGAGAGGCTGACGCTGTTACGTGGGCACATTTGAACCGGTCATAACTCGGTGAACCTGCAGAACAATGGCACCAACAACCATTGTGCTGAGTGATTTCTTACGTAAGTTCACCTCGCCGCACTCGATCGTGCTTCCTTCATCTTGCGTGCGCACCTCCCCTTCGTAGACCTATCGCGTCCAACACCTGCCGCATTTCGGTTTCTGCTTCCGCTACAGACACGCGTTAGCCCTTTCGGTGCTTTCCTTCGTGAAATACTTCTCCTTCACTCAACTGCCGTAGTTACACGGTTTTTATTGCTTTCTTGTCTTTTGTTTTGTTGAATTTTCTTGTTTAGGTGGTATTACCTGAGATTACCGGGAGCTTTCTTTTGTTGAAGGGAATTTACTGGCGATTGCACGTGAAAGGTATGACCTGTGAATGTGACTGTAATGTATTTCTTTACTATTTACTCTCTGGGGCCTGTGCGTTATTGTTGTTTGACGCCAAAGGACTTGGATAACAAGCCGAATTTGGGTTCCTCGCTCTGTCTTGTCACATAATTCTAATCTAACAACATCAATGTAATTGTTTTTTAATTCAAAGAATCCTTCCCGCTACTGCTTTCTTTTACTTAGTGTTATCCGTTGCGCGATGTTTCATACTGTTTTAATTCTGTATTAATTTTGTACCGAGTTAAATGCATGTGTTTTCTTTTTAAAATGACTGCGATTTCTATTTTTGCTGTATGTCAGAAATCGTATCTTCATTTTTCATTCGCTGACTCCAAAAATGTACCTCATAGCCCATGATATAGCATTGTGACAGTGAATTATTACGTGAGTTTTTATCATCTATTCATATTCATGAACACGTCATTCTTTGTTCTCTTAGATACTGTGTTTCGCATTTTCAAGCAGCGATTCAGAAGATTTTGATTGATTTTTCGCATTTTTCTGACGGTACAGTTTCAGTTTCCAGAAATGCTTTACAATTTTTTATTTCTGTTGGCACTATTTTGCCATTTTGGGCCTAAAAAAACGCGCAAGAAATTGTCAGAGTTGTATCTCCTGTATTTCTTCAAATTATGCCAATTTCGTTCTTTTCACTTATTTCATTCCGTTATTGCCGCCAAACTGAATTTATTACTTTTTCGAAGAATAATTTGTATACTTATAGACCATCATGGCCCCAAAATACGGTTAAAAAATAAAATCTAAAGATAGCTCACTTCAAATCGTTAGAATGACATTTGGCAAATGTAAAGTAAAGTTAGCGCCAACCGCTTGTGGTTTTGGATTGTTGAAGTGCGTTGGCACATTTCAAGGTAAATCACACTTGAAAATATATCCACATCCGTCATTTCGTTTTCAATAAGACGGTTCACGATGTTGTTCAAGCCAGACTATTTTGAGCACTTACATTAAGAGACCACTGCGGAGCGTTGACCGTGAGGTCAGATTGTTCGCAGACCGGAAGCCCGGCGACCGCCGTGGTTCCCCACCCCTTCCGGATCATCCCCAGCTTCCATGAATCCAACTATCCAGTCCAGTCTAATGCTACGGTTGCTGTTTCTTCGGAGTCGTGCGTGGCATCACTCGTCCTGCACGCTGTCTCGGGTCAATCCTGCATAGACTGCCCTCCTCTTCCGATCTTCCCCCAGCTTCTATGAATCCAACCACCTTGTTCATTCTGGGATTCTGGGTGCCGTGGTATCATTCGTTCTGTACGCTGTCTCTGGTTAATTAATCCAGCATAGGCTGATCTTACCTCTCGATCGTCCCCAAGCTTCCATGAATCCAACCACCTTGTTCATTCTGGTATTCTGGGTGCCGCTTCTTGGCGTGTGGTATCACTCATCCTGGACGCTGTCTATCGTCATGAAATACTTAATCCGAGCATGGAATACTGAATTTGACACTGCCAACACAGCGCTTTTGTCAACCAAGGATTGACAGCTGAACTATGTTGCATTGGAGCACCGTGTTGAGCTTGTTTTACGTTATTATTACATCATTTAATGTTCAGTTTGTGTCTGCTTTTTGAAACTGTTCAAATGCAGTGGCTATCTTCTCTAAACTTGTATGGAAATAAAGGAATCAATTTTTCCGTAGTCAAGGAATTTTTATAATACGCGAGTCAGTTTTTTTTTAAATCTTCCTTCAATGTTAGGAAGAACTGACGGCCGTACAGCACATTTCTTCTGTTTTTTTTTGTGATCTTAAACTTTCCTCAAATTGGACAAGTGGTACATGAAGCTCCACTACGTCAGTTTTAGCTAGGCGCTAAAAATTTTGGCCCGGTGATTTCAAGATGTTTATACGAAGCGTCGTGTAGAACTTATTTGTCAGCATTTCCTTAGCTACATCCTGCACCTTAACTCCCAAAGCATGATTACTGTAAAACTTATATTCATAAAACTGCTAATTTTCGCTGGTATAATAATAATTGTACGTATTTTAAAATATCTCGCAGTAGTTCAGGCTCAGGCTACTGAAACTAAAGCCTCATTTAAACGCTTATGTACTCAGTTTATCAGGAACGCTCTCTCATACCGCTCATTTCTTTGTTACAAACGTACTGAATGTGTGGATGTCACGCGCGCTGCAAGACAAAATAACAATGAACTCTGAACATGGCGGGTTTGGTCGCTCTTGCCTAGCGCCGTTTGCCATGTTGCGGTCGCATGATTCCAACGCTGAAAGTCGATCTCCAAAATATTGGTCTTTTTTCTTGATACTGTGGAATGATAACATACGAGTCAAATCAGTTAGGAGTTTGTTTTCGTGTGGATAAATCTTCTGTAAAGCATGCTTCTTCATGTCTAGTGTGGTCTTAATTTGCTACAACTTATTTATTTATTATGGTCTTTGTGTGCCACGTTTATTATAATAGAGCCTAAATCAGTGTTCCATTGCTCATTTTAATGCGGCTTTTGTGTTCAACTGCTCTTTTTAACTAGGCTTAAGGGCTTCACTGCTTATTTCATTATGAGTTTACTGTTCAAGTGCTCTTTATACCATTGCCTCAGTGTTCTATTGTTAAGTTTTCTCAAGATTTTGAACGCCATGAATTTTCACGCTTCCGTGTTTGCTCTCAGAAGCGTACACCATTCATGCGCAAAGCCTCTGTGGTGGACTATACTGAAACATTTTGTGAGTCTCAAGTATTTATTATCTTGCATTTGTTAGATTCTGATTTTTGATATACAACTGAGTGGAATTATTTACGTATATAAATAACTGCTTTAGATTACCGTCTTTTACACCACACTGGATTAGTTCTTAACTGATTCAAGCACGGAGGTGCTAAATAAGAATCTCAATAAAGCACTCGGAAATGATATTTGCTAAATTGGAGAATTTCACTGAATTAGCTTTCTTTACATCATCTCCTTATGTCAAGAAAACTGGCAATCCTGCCGCGCATTATTTTTATTTTTTATTAACATAATTTTTTTTAACTTGAACTTCCTTCAAATGGGACGTGAGCCTCCCCCTAGTCAGTTTTAACCCTTTAACGTCCGCATTTTATACTTATATTACCGTTATCATAAGCACCATCATTAAACTGGCACCGGCATCATGTAGTCACCGACATCACAACGAGGAAGTGACTGTCACTCGACACACAAGGAATAAAATATATTAGAGCTGATTATGATAGTGGATTTTTGAAATCCACTTTCACGTTAAAGGGATTATAGAGCGCTAAAAATTCTTCTCCTTACGCATCATGATCTTGAGGCTTGAATCCGGTAATGCACCTATTGAAATATTTTGCTTCTGAAAGAGTAAGAATGTAAGGCAGCTTGGTAGAATTGTGTGCCGAATTTTAATCATAATTTGGTTGAATTATTTATAATGCACCTTAGATTCCTCGTTTATGTATTTCATGACGTTGTAATTGTATCAGCTATAGTTACGGTTTCGTGGGCTCCGTTGTTCGAATTCTATTCAAGAGCCGTAAACAAAATCAAACACGACTAGTGCTTTGCTTGGCTTGTTTTTGCACGAATTCTTCCGGTGGGAACATTTCGCGGACAGTCCTGCAATTGTGTAAGAGTTGCAACTGAAAGAGTTCACGGAAGTGCGCTTCGTTTTTGCTACCTCCAAACCCATGTATGAGGATTGGTTGTTGTAGTTAATGTTCAGTAATGCTTGTTAGAATGTTAAATTCTTCCTGAATCGTCTGTTTTAATGATCATGTTAAAATATGCACTCCGATCGTTCTGTTAATGTACATGTTTGCTGGATATGCAAACGTATATTGCTTGGTCGTTTTCTCCTGAATCATGCACGGAATGAACATGCGAGTATTATTAAGTTATGTTATTGTGAAAACAATCACACTCTTTTAGCACTTTGACCGCAACGTAAGCCGCCGGTGTAAACGGAGGGAATTTTCACAACGCTACTGATCGATCAGCAGTCACAAACTCAATTTTAATGAAAACTTTATCAACACTAAATGAAGGCACGATCCAGCTAATGTTAGCTATTTTCGAAATTGCTCACTACAATTGACTTTAAATTTGAGTAGAAAATTGAACTACTGTTTAGTCCATTGCGTACGACGAGTCAAATTCCTCTCTACTGCTGCTTCGAAGAGACCTGAAGCAACAGTTAAGACAACTCCGCGTTTGTTTCTCGAAGTAACGTTGCGTATTTACAGAGGCTTATTCGACGCTGCGGTAGGTAAATTGCCTCCACTTCTTGAAAATAAGAATCCCGGATCAAGGCACGGACATTTCAGCGTTTGCTTGGCTTCGCTGTGGTGACAACCCGAACCTCGACCTTGAACTTGACTTGACGTTGAACAAAATTACCACAGTCACGTTTTCTTTGCCTGCATCCCATATCGACTTTTCGTGGTCGTTAACTTTTCCACGTAACCTCTGAGCTTACGTGTCGCAGTTGTCTTCCTAGAAGCTAAATTTTACTTGAATTTTTTCCTCTAGTTATTTTTGTAATCGTTGAGTTTTGTTTTTTGTCCCATTGCACATAATTGTCAAAGACTTTTTGGGACTGAAAGAATTCTCAAAATAATGTATGCCTTTCGACACAAGTGTAGTCTTTTTTACAAGTTTAGTTTTTTATTCTGATGAGGAGGTCCCAAGAAGACGTGAGGTCCCAAACTGAAGGTTAGATAGACACCTTATGTTAAAATGCATTAGTTTTTTGTTTTGTAACATTTTGATTCGATTTGCTGATGTTATTTTTCTTCGACACCTATCACTTTCATCTTCAATTTTTATACAATATCTTATGTCATACACGCTGGTGTGCAATGTGAGCCGAAAACTTTGGGTATACAAATTTTTTTGCTAATGTGTGTGAAAAGCTGGTTTCTCTTACGAATTCCAATTATAATCCAGAGTAAGAGTTCAGCACCATTAGGTTACTTGTATTAGCTGTTTATATTCCGAATTTTAAGTTTTCCTACGATGTTTGCTGCTCACCTACATTTAACATAATCCTAATAAAAACATGCTGAATCTTGGTCAAATCTAACTAACTAATCTAAGGTCTGTTGCTTTAACATCAAATTATTTCTCCCCTTAAAAGCTAATACTTGTTAGTTTCGCTAAGGTATTGAAACTAGCGCAAAGATCAGTGAAAGTTAAATACAATTGATAAGAATTCCTTAATTAGCAATAATCGTACCTGACCCACGATTTCAAATAACCCCGGAGTTATTCAGCACCATATTACACATCTTACAATCTGGTATGTCTACTTCATTCTTGATTTCCAATGTGAGCGTGACGCAGTCTAAATATTTCGCCGTTGTTCCTACAACTTTCGCCGCCCTGCGCAACAGCTAAACTCGGACGGCTAAAATCATCGGATGGCCCGACGAAAAAGTTAAGACTGAGAACTGTTGCTTGCTACAAGCAGCAGGTGCGAGACTCGGTTGAGGCAGACCAGCTCCCTCCGACATCGTCACGAGTTGGCAAGAAGACAAAACTTCGACCTTGTCGCAGCAGGGCGCTTCTGCTGCTTTACTTCACGGTGTTTTACTAAAGACCAGCTGATCACTTCACGTGAAGTTTGGTGCAGGGTCGTGTGACTGTGTGGTCATATGTACACCTACGCGTTTATCCTCTTCAAATAAATGGATTGTGAGCTAGAGAAAACATTTATCCCTGTTTTTATTTGCGGTGTCTTTCCCGGTGTTGAGCTGTGAGTAATAGTTGAGTTTTAGTTCGATATATTGTGACCTGTTGTAAAATACCTACATTATTATATCATGTTACGTTATTTTTTGCTGTTTTCATGCTAATTTCATTGAATAACTTGGCTTGTTTTATATCATTTTCAGTTTTCAGTCTGAATATACTGTGAATTCACTGTGCAGCAAAAATGGTTGATTTGTTAACACTGAAATGTTTGAGGGCGATATTTGGGGATAAAAATCATGTTGGACAGCTGACGCTGCTGTCGAAGTTCAATTTAAAAACATAGTTTGTTTTTGCTTTGAAAATACGGAACGTATTTAGTGAACTGCAATGTGAGAACAATGTTCATGTTGTAGGAGCCAAATTCTTCGTAGGAAGGCTTTTTCTGTGCCCTGTCTTATCCGCCAAGCTTCTTGTTGCTGAAATAAACAATCGGTGCTTCTGAGTACAGGTAGAACATACTATGAATGTATATCTAGTGGGGCCGCGGGAGTGATAAGAAAGGATGAATCGGTGGTGTGTCCTGTTGCGGTCACCTGGGCAGAATTTTAAAATAATTCTTTACCTTAGCCGCACAGCAGGCAGCGGAAGATGTCCTAGCAACTGGTTGTGTCCCGTATCTTTTTTTTGTGAAAATCACCAAGATTAAGTTTCTTCAAATGAAATTGGAGTATTGAACTTCTGGGAACCATCAAATTCAAGCTTTCAAGTCTTGTTTAAAAATACTCCAACTTGATGATTCTGCCGATAAAGAGCACCAAGCTCCTGCTGTGATTGAGCACAATATTATTACCGTGTTACCAAGTTACTCAAAAACTTATGCTACGAGTTGTTCTGTTACGATGACGTAAATTGTTTGAAAATCGAGCTCCAGGCTGGCATTCGAAACTATGCCAAATCGCGCAGAAGATTTGTAAAAGCTTGAAAGAACGAAAGGAAATAAATGCTTTATATCAGACAAAGTTGATACATGACACGAGAATCATTGGGTTCTAACTGTATCAGCAGCAGGATCCATAGTTTGTATACCTAAGTTTGAAAAGGTTATTAAATACTTGTAAAAAGAAAAAAGACAGTCATTTAGATGAAAAACGCCTTGGAGGACAGTCTCCACACACCATTGGCGCACGAGTTTTACGCTTTGGAAGAAGTTGTTTAAATCGCCGAAATAATTTCAAATAAACGTTTTCGCATTTAAAACAGAGCAATTGAAACGAAGACGAGAGAAAATTCTCAAGTTTGTTCCACACCTTCATTTGAATAATTTTAGTTTTGAGCTGTGAGGTTTGCACGCAAACGCGCTCTAATATTCAGTATTTGCAGTATATTTTCAGGAGGAAACAAAATGGACTTTTTTGAACGTCCTCAGCAGCTATAACTAATGTTGCGTGCACTGGCTCGGTATGCGACTTTGTTGCGCATATTCATGCAAAATTTCGCCGTCACTTGCTTTGCCCGTCGGCTTTCACTGACATTTGTGACTATAATAAAGCGCTCCATTTAGCAGCAGTTGGTGGGGGCGTGTGTTGGTGAGGACCAACGCGCCTCATTAATTCACTGCCCCGAGACGGGCACAGAAGGCAACCTGCATTTGCTGAAGTTGTGAGGTATCGAGGGGCAGGAGCATCAGGATGTCGAGAAATTTGGATTGACTCTTTAAATGACGTGGATATAAGAAAAAAATAGTTAAGTGATGAATATGTCAATATGTAAGTTGATGCCTAAAGAATAAACAAATGAACAAAATGTCTGTAATTCTCTTTGACTGTAGTGGAGAAGTACGAGGCAACAGTTGGAAACCTGAAACTTTAATATATAAATGATATCTTAAAGCTTTCTTCCTGTAAAGTTTGCGAATTGCATGTCAGGTTTTAGCATTTCATGTCATTCAACAGAAAATCCCGTCTAGCGATGAATTATGAGGCACATACATGCAATTCGCGGTATAGTTACCATACCTTAAGTACATCGATTTAATTGAAACATGAAGTGGGTAATATAGTTTTCTTTGAGCTTATTCTCAGTTGCGATTATATAACTCTTTGGGTGTCATTTATCCCAGATACGCATATGTTTTGTACGAACCTTATTTATTTCCAGTTTTAGTTTACGTAATGGAAATGTTGCATGCGTTGTAAGGAATTTGTGTGAACTTCACATGGACGCTTCGCGCTCCTTTCAATGTCGGGAATACGATTCGAATAAATATTTGATTTTCTCAGTTTATTCAAATTAACGATAGCTCTTCGACGATGTGGAAAGCATCCCGAATGTATTAGTTAGTTAAAAGTTCCCACCGAGAGAGTCATGAGCGCAGTGAAAGTGTCTGAGTTACGGCATCGATTAGAGAATACTTCACAAAACCCGCTTGCATATCCGGGTTTACGCAATAGTTTAACCATACAAAGTTTTAACGCATTTTTTGAACAGTTTAATCGCAATCGTTTTGGTATCTCTAATTCCATCTTCGGTACAGAAGCAAAGCAACATCCGAATTTAGAATATGCAACAGATCGTGATTTTATCTACGCGGAATTTCAAAAGCGTCGACCAGGAGCTTCTCAGAGTCGCGCTGTCTCGTGCTGGCAAGCAGGTACGAGTTGGATCGCAATTTTCATCCCTCAAGTAACAGCGAGTGTCTCTATTGTAATAACTTAAATTTTTAACCCTCATGTTACGAGAAGAAAGTTGTATTTGCTTGGTGTACATAGCTTTATTTTAAGAGGAAGATGGTCTTCTTAGACGTTAATGAACTAACTCTTCACATTCGAGACTATATTAAAAATTTTTAAACTGCGCTGCCACATATTGCGCTGAATGAGCCCGTGCATTTTTATTAAGGCTTAGCAGACATGAAAAGATCACTTTAATTTTTTTCGATTAATTTTCTGAGACGTTGATGAACTAACTCTTTTCATTCAAGACTAAGTTACAAACTTTTGTTGCTCTAAGTGAACACGTGCATTTTTGTTGAGGCTTGGCAGACATGGAACGATCACGATAATTCTTTGCATAAATTTACTTCTTGCAATTTTTTTACAGCTCCTTTTAAGCAGACCCGCTAAGAGGTGTCTGGTCTGCAGGGTACCGGCTTTCAGAGACCAGGGCTGCTTTCGCTTTCTTTTTGCGGCCTAGAGTTTTTTTTTGAAATTCATTAGCTCCGGCCGGTGCCCTCTTGGAAATAGGATAAGTAACTGTAAATTTCTTGCTCCTGCTAGCGAAGACCAGTGATTTCAGTCGACAGTTTCTCGCATTTTTAAAATCTTAGAAGCATTCAGAAGCTGAAATGAACTGCTACAATTTCACGCATGAATCTAACACATCATTTTCATGACTTGGTTTCTTTTTGAAAATTATGGAGTCCTCTTTGATTTAGGGTTGAACAGGAAGATAAAATGCGTCATATAGAAATATGAAGTCAAGTTAATAGGAGAAGTGGGTGCAACAGCAGGCGTCAGTTGATACAACACAATCTTCATTCAATTTGTGCGGTACTGCAGAAGAAGACAGAACTAGGCCAACATCGTAGCTAGAGGGTTTTTATTTTACCATTTTTAGGGGAGTGAAAAAGCGCTTTGTTCTCACGCTGAAACGAGCGGTTCTTTGGGCGTCTGCTCCGGTGAGCGTCGTGGGACTCTGAGTGTGCTGAGTGTGCTCGTGTATGCATGTACTCGTATATGTGTGTATAGTATGTGTGTGTGCTCGTGTGTGTATGCGTGTACTCGTATATGTGTGTATAGTATGTGTGTGTGCTCGTGTGCGCTTGCATGTACTCGTATATGTGTGTATAGTATGTGTGTGTATAGTATGTATGTATTCGTATGTGTGAGCTCGTGTGTACTTGTCTGTATGTGCTCGTGTGTGTGCTCGTGTATGCACTCGTATGTATGTGTGTTTGTGGTCAGATGTGTGTGTATACACTCGCATGTGTGTGTGCTAGGTTTGATATATGTACTCGTATATTTGTGTATATTCTGGTGGGTATGTACCCGTATGTTTGCATGTATCTACCCGTATTCATGTGTTCGTATGTATGTACAGTAAATTCTGGCTCGATCCGCTCGGACTAGAGGTTCCGAATTTCATGCAAAATATATAGGTGACTTGGATTTTGTCCAAATCGGCGCCCTCACTCGCATGTGGCAGCAAGGGCTCATGTTTATTTCATTTTGATATTTCCAGGTGACGGAAACAATTGCGTAATATTTTCAGTCGTCTAGAAAAATATCATGAAATTATACCACGATTGGAAATTGGAACGGAGACATCTTGAAGCTGTTATTTTTAACTTAATTAAATTCTCTTGCTTCCACTGATATTTCATTCGTAGATCTAATCGGCCCATTTTACTCGATTTTGCTTTTAAACTTTATCTTTTCACACGCGCAGTTCAGAAGCTGTATTTGGTCACAAAAAATCATAGATTTTCCTGCCGACGTGTCACTCGCCCAATTTTGAAGCACTGAGTGATTTTGTGTGTCTTCTAGACGGCATCAGGCTTTTTTTACTTTGTTTTAATCTTTCAGTTTACCTCCATGCAATAATTAGAATACGCCTGTACTAGTAGAATCGTACCCATGTACACTTATGCTGACGAAGAATAGATCAGAACGTCCTATGAATTTTTCCAAAAGGTGGTCATGGAACAGACCCTCAACGTTCCATTTGTTCTATAACGTTATAAGGCCAGGCTTCTAAAAAAACTCCTGTGTTCCTATGAGTGCAAATACTTTGTCTGGCACCTACGTTATTGGATATAGTGTGCAAATTGAGAGTTAACCGCAAATTAACTGCATTCCCGTGTAATTCCATGACGACTAGTATAATTATATGATCATTTTAATACGAAGCCGTGAATGAAAGAAAGCATTTCCCCTTGCGTTGAGACGCATTGCTAAAAGGAACACTTTCCTTTTTGTCTTGATAATTCATTACTGAGACGGTACTGACATTACTGAGACGCTGCATAATCTCTGAACTGCTGAGACGATACATTATTTCAGCATTGCTGAGACTATATAATATAGTCTCTGTATCCTTCCTTCCTGATGTAGCTGGTGCATTGATTCAATCTAAAATTAAATGACCTTGCCATCTTTTTCTAGTGCCAAGCTGGATAATATCTTGCGAGCAAACAAGCCTGAAATTGCTTCTCCTGCCTGCCCCGGTAAACGAAACGGCTGAGCTCGAGCGCTCATCGCTTAAGCCCTCGCAACTTTAGATTGGGTCTCGGGCTTTGAAAACTCTTGTGTGGAATTGGGGACTTTAAGTCTCTCTTGATTTGATTTAGGTGGGAGTGTGTCTCTATTATCAGCAAGCCTCACTTGATTGGATTTAGGGAGGAGTATGTTTTCTATTATCATGCAGCAAGTCTCACGCTAGTATAACTTGGTTAAACTACTCTCCCCTCATTCATTCAACCTGCCTCTGCTCATCCACTCAACCGGCCTCTGCTCATCCATTCAACCGGCCTCTGCTCATCCATTCAACTAGCCTCTGCTCATCCATTCATTCCTGCTCATGTTTTACTAGTTTCTGTTCATACATTCTTTTTATCAGTATACACCAATTTAACTTTGCTATATGAAAAATTGGCGAGATCTGTCTACCACAAACATGATCATACCTACGAGTAAGACAGGAGTAAACTTTATATCTAACGGTGAACACCATAAGTAAAATAAGCTACGAGGCTTCCTTGACAACCTATGAGGAGATGAACAAATTCTGATGTAAATCCACCGTGTAACAGTTGACAGCAACAGGAACAGGCAGTGGTCGCCTGGAACCCTATGGGTCTCGATTTGAATTCACAAACAAACGATAAACCATGTTCTCCTGGCTTTAATTTGAAATTAACTCGGAGAGTGAGAACAGGGACACGGCACCATAATGTTCCGTATTCCCTACTTGGAGCGCCTCACAACCTGTGGCCTTTGAGACAGTCATAAATTCGCCCACTCTGGCTTCGTTAGTCCTTCTTTGATGGCGTGACCTTTGAAACGAATTTTTTCGAGACTCCTTTTGGAGTTGGTAACGCATTTATGCAACTTGGAACTTTGAATAGAAGTCTCATGTGTGAACAGCTCAAAGATTTTTCTTCATGCTTCAATTAAGTAACTGTACAGATATTGTAAATATTTTACGATGTTCAAACGCAATTTTTTGGAGGTGTTCTCTTTGCTTACATTTATCGTTCAAATTCTATTCACGTGAATAAAGGCCTTCCATTATTGGTGCTTGGGATATTACGGAGGCATTTCTCCTCCAGATAATTTGTAAAAATGTCCGTGATGAAAGGGGCAGGAGCTTCTGGATCATTTTTCCTTTTCTACTCTTTAATCCTCACATCACACAACCAGCAACCATACTTCCCGACCTCTTCACACCTCATATCACTCAGCATGCAACAACTAACAAAAGAACCACAACAGAGTTGAAATTTGACTTCCGTGCTCGTCATAGCCGTGTGGCTTTAGAACCTGACTCCGTGAGGGCAACGAGGGTTCGAGTCCCGGCGCTGGTGGCGATTTTCTCCGTTGGGTATAGGAGAAAAAATTCTAAGCACAATACCCCACTCTACCCAGGTGTCTGAAATGGGTACCGGTCTTGACCGGGGGAAAGCGTCATAGCGTCCTGGTGTTAGTTATAAGGCATTTGAAAAACCAATGTACAAGGTGATATGTATCAGGCTTGAATTGGAAATAAAGCATCCGTAGATGCCGATGTTTGTTTCAGTGTATGTACAGGACCCCTTCATTCGAGCTCTGCGCCTCAGCTCGGTTCTTATCGAGGCGACGAATTCTTAACTGTACTCTCACAAAGACTCGATCCTTCATAATCCATAGCGTATGGTGAAGTTTCCAGGCATTTTTTGGTGCATTGAAATGAACCAATGCGTTCAGTTTTCTCTCGTTTGCTTGGTGCATTCGAGTGCGTCTGTGAGATGTAAACCTCTCAGAGCGAGAGCAGTTGACATCTTTTCTATGAAACTATGGGAATTTACGCTCCGAGGTTGAAGATGTGAGGTCGCGACCTCATGGATAGGTATGCCTTCCTTTTATTAAAATAGAATAGGTTTTTAGTTCTGTGATGGACCATTGCTTCTCGGTTTCTCGGTTCTTCAACTTTTATCTTGTTTCATAAACTTTTTTCAATCTTGCTATTTCTATGCGCAAGGTATTAGGACACACCTTTCGCACATATATCCCGTTTCCTTTATTCCTTGCTTAACGGTACCTTCCTCGTCGTCTCTTCGAAATAATTTTTTTTGTGGTGAGCGAGGCTTAAACTAATTTATAATTTAATCTCAATACACCATGAAAAATTAGATACTTTATCAACATTGCTTGCCTACCGTTTTGTCAATCGCACATGACATTTCATCCTAAGAAATAAAGTGCTTTTTAAATCATTGGTTGTGTGCTATTCTCGTTAACTGAGACCCAAAATCCAAAATCATTTAATTTGCCAGGGTGAAATTCGTACGCACGTGTGTCAGTGCACCCGAGGTGGTTGCGTGTCACCATGAACTGTAGAGGCTAAGAAAAGAGCACCAATTACGACGGCTTGTTCATGTTGCGTCGTCATTGACCTTTAAGCTGAGACTAACTTGGTCTCTTTGCAAAAGAGGTGTGCCTTGTTTATCATGAGAGCTGTGTACGAGTGGAATGATGGGGCGTTCTGTTCTTCGGTTCAAATTGGAGAACTGTACTACGTACACTAGAAAAATTTACGTCTCCGGACTCATCATTCACATATGAAATAGTTTGAATTAGTATTTACCACCATGCAGACTTGAATTTGAATTGTGATAATTTTAGAATTCCCGGTTTGCGCTTTTCAGCTGTTTCATTCCAATTCAAGAACTTCTGCACCGAGCGGTAAACTCACATTAGCCAAAGTTCAGCTCGTAAGACACGTGAATTCCAACTTTGTCTGGCGGTTGTCAACGTTGTTCTCGTGGCCCTGCAGTCTTAGCTCGGTTCTCTCAGTGCCGACCCTTACGGAGCTCGTTGAAGCTCCCGTGCATTGAGATTGAGGCGTTCCGGCGGTTTCTTGTTTCGGTTGCGAGACCAGGTCTCGGCATGTCACGCAGGGGCGAAGTCGGTCACTGGACCTCTGAACACAAGAAATTCTTATCGGTCTTACTGACTTCTCAGTCATGCTCTGACTCTCAAGAGGAACCAAACCCTGTTTTTAAGATAAATGTTCTTATACTGCACGAATGTTTTGAGCTTACGGAACTTTGACCGAGAGTAACGGTAGTAACATGCTGAAATTTGTTCCTTTGTAATTACGCTCGAATGAAATCATTTCACATATGAGATAAATAGATTTTCCGGCCGTCTTTGTGTATTTGTTTTTGCGAAGCTGTTTTTTCCTCCAGCATTGTTCGTAAGTATGTATTGTTTTGAAGTTAATAAGTTGCTATTTTACTTCATATCTGCCATGCTGTTAATTTTGTTTTCGAATCAAAACTGCTGTGCAAGGGTATGAAAACCAGAGAGTAGATTGCTTTAATCGGAAGATTTTACTCCTTTCTGGACTTATCGCTTCTATCTATGTACAATGTGTCACACACGTAAGTGTGTGATGAAGAAAGGAAGTTTTATAGCCTTAAATTTTCACCAGTATGAAAGTTTTTTTAGGCTTTTGCACGCGAGCTCTTTCCTTGATAATTATAGATTATTTGATAGAGCAAACTTCCAGTTTCAGGGACAGTATCTTACGGGAGGACTCTAAAAATCTTTAAAAAAATTTACTGTCCTGTGCCATAAATTTTGAATAAATCCATTTGACACTCTCCTTCACCGCTTAGAAATTTGAGGGATTAGTTCCGCGTTCCCTTAACTCCATACTAAATGGTGCCTTCCTTCTTCCTCTCTTTGGATCGCATTTGTTGCGGATAGGGAGGCTTAAACTAACTAATAATCTAATCTTGAGGGGTTAGTGGATATATTACTGAGAAGGGAAAATTCGCCACGCAGAAATGAGGGTTTCCGCTGTACCGGAAGTTTTAACGTTTCCCTCCGACCTTCTCATGTCGTCAGCGTGCGAATTGATGTCCTGGCCAAGTTTAGTGTGCTGATGCTGCTGCAAGGTTAAGTGCCCTCGGTCCGATGGGGCGTGCGCTAATAACTTCATCTTAACGACGTCATCCTTGCCTGATGACATTTGTGAGCTCCTAAAATATTTCGCGCTCCTTTCATGAGTTTTACCATCGATCCTGTGGGAAATTTTATGGGATATTGGGAATTTATCGTGGAACGTAGCACGCTGTACGCTCTTCATCTTTTTCGCCCCCTTAGCGCGTTGACTGGGGTGAGTTAACTGAAGTTCGATGTTCAACTCAAATTTGAAGTTAATTTTAGTTAGTGATTTTGAAAATAGTAAACATTAATTGAATTGTGCCTCTATTTAGCTTTGATTAAGTGCTAATTGAAATTAGTTTTGTGACTACTTGCCGGTCAGCAGCGTTGTAAAATTTTCTTCATGCTCACCTGTGGCTCACATCGCGACCAACGTATTAAAATGATACATGTTCAATTCTAGAACACCGACCCTGATGGACTGTACCCAATCTAGTCAAAATAACCTTAGATAACCTCAAGTAAAAACTTCAAGTGTTTATGAGAGTTTTTTTGAAGCCCTCTCAGAGTTAAGCAACTCATTATATGAGTAATTAGAGCCAAGGAGTGTTATTTGCCACGTAGTGTTGTAGTTTCAATATCTCTGGCTTGTGACTGTGATTTATTTAGAAATAGAGGCGATATTCAATCAAAGGTTGGTGATGGTGTAGCACCGGCCATGTGGTTTGCGTTGTAAGGTTAAGAAAACATCAATTCGAGCGAGTGTTCGCTGAAACACAGAACTCAGTCTTGCCGTGGGTTCCCGTTAGCTTTCCTGTTGCTCTGAAGCCTCGCTTCAATAAATTTCCACGTTTTTAGGGCGCTTGTTTTAAAAATTTCGCTTTTGTGAACGTTTCTTCGGTGATTTTCAATCGTCCGTGACTGGTAAAACTCCGAATTCCTCGCACCAAATCTCCTGCTGGAGTTGGGTGATTTTCAAACGCAGGTTCCATTTTTACGCCGTGTTTTTGAGCGAGAACGACGACGTAACTCCGTGAATGCGTGCATCCTGTTCAGCGAAAACTTTCTAGCGTAACATTAATGCTCGAGCTTGATCCGTGCTTGCGCTAAATATTGCATCTTTATATTCGTCGTGTTCGTGTATCAAACGGCTCTTTGCTTAAGAAGCTGCAGCGTTCTTTTAAGCGTGCAAAAACTGGCTATTTACATCTTAATATGATTGATACCGAACTAACAACGTGAAAAGTGAGTGAAGTTCATGTTTTTATGGAAAATTCTCAACATTTTTTGCAGTGAATTGACCTGACGTAATGATGGTCTGGGAACAAAGCGTCTGATCAATGTTAGGTTAATGACTGCCGATAGAGGAGAAAGCTTTCTCGAACGTTGTATTCTTAAGTAATATTTACGCAAATACTTTCACGAAGTTAGTCCAGGTTTAGTACTGTCGTAAAAATTAGTCGTTTTCTGTTGAGCCCCTTATCTAATCTATTGAGGTTCATGATGAATATACAAATAGCGTTTTTTTTAGGGGACCGTTATTTCTGTCCTCATTTTTTAATGATTTTCAAACAGAGCTTTTCCATTAGATTTTGTGTCAAGAACTACGATTCCACAGGATACGTGAGTTACTTCATTAGGTCTTTTCAATTTGCTTCCCAGATAGTTACTCTGTGAATAAATTGAACATCTACTTGGAAATAGTGTTTCAGAATGTTAGTCGTAAGATCATATAAGGCTTGCTATGAATTTTACAGAGTCCTCCCATTACAAGAATTTGTGTAACATAACTAGGACGTAATATTCGGTTTTTGATTTTTGCATTGCACGCACTTTCATATTTATTGATGAATACGCTCAACTTCTTGTACACGTATGAAATACGTATATTTGCGCCTATTTCAGGCGTAGCCAATAATGCTTACACATTCATCGGGGCTGAGATTATTCTAGCTGGGTTGGGTGTGGGTTGAGTTTGTCGTTGAAGGTTGCAGAGCTCAACGGAGCGGCCTCATGGTCATTGCCACCTCCAACATTTTCAAAGCTCTCCAGTTTGTGAGCGTCTCGGAGGGGAAACCATTCGCTGCTCTTATTCCAGTTACTTGCTTTTATTTTTATCTCTCACTCAAAGAGCGCGTTCGCTCATGTCTTTGTTTAGTCAGAAAAGAGACTGTTTACAGCTGCTAAACGCAGTTTTTCGGCCTTGCACTTCAGTCGCGTGTTTCCAAAACTCGCTTTAATTGCGTTCGCTTCTGAGGGATACAATGCTTGTGCGACTGAAACAATGATTCTCTTCGCAATTTTATAGACGCTTGTTCTTCTGTTTATGCTTTAATTACATTATTTTTCTGCACGCAGATTAGTTTATGTCGCATTTATCATGAATTATCTCTGCTCTGGAATGACACCAAGTTGCAATACGCTCAGATCTTGCAGCGACTTTAGTGGCTCTAAATTTTAGAGCTCATTGGCTTCTGCCCGTCACCGGAGGCTATGTTGCTGTGACCGATATGTGTGGTCATTCATCACTCCGTTCATATTTTCAGAGCTTACTCGTTATCAAACGAACCATGCGCTGGATGCTGTATGCATGGTCACCATTACGTCACCTACCTCAGAGCGCTAGTTACTGAAGATGAGTTACGAGTACATGGCGCTGGATGCAAGTTACGTGGATCACTGACGCAACGTCACTGACAAAAAAACACACCCGATACCAAAAAAAGCGTTCACTATGGGAGTTCCGTCTTTGCTCTCTGAAACGTTCCCCATGTCCGGCGAGTTGCTTAAGACGAGTTTGGTGAGTTGGGTGTAACACGAGGGACAAGAACACGACACTTACTTCCAAACACGCCTGGTGCCCAAAAATTTACATCTTTGGTGCTGCGTCCGTGGTCTCGACAAGTTCCCCAAAAAAGTTACATCTTTGATACCACGTCCGTGGTCTCGACAAGTTCCCCCAAAAAGTTACATCTTTGGTACTACGTCCGTGGTCTCGACAAGTTCCCCCAAAAAGTTACATCTTTGGTACTACGCCCGTGGTCTCGACAAGTTCCCCCAAAAAGGTACATCTTTGGTACAACGTCCGAGGTCTCGACAAGTTCCACCAAAAAGTTACATCTTTGGTACTACGTCCGTGGTCGCGACCAGTTCCCCCCAAAAGTTACATCTTTGGTACTACGTCCGTGGTCTCGACCAGTTCCTCCAAAAAGTTACATCTTTGGTACTACGTCCGTGGTCTCGACAAGTTCCCCCAAAAAGGTACATCTTTGGTACAACGTCCGAGGTCTCGACACGTTCCACCAAAAAGTTACATCTTTGGTACTACGTCCGTGGTCTCGACAAGTTCCCCCATTCCAGAGCACGCCCGTTACTGAAGGCCACAGCCGATGTGCTGCAGCTGCGGCGACCTGCTCCAGAGTGAGATTATCCCTTCAGTGTGCCGTGTCTTATCTCTTAATTGGTTCTGCTGTGTGGTCCGAGTTACGCTCTTTCTTTTCCCTCTGATAACGTGCTCTGTGCTGCGCGGCAGGGCTGTGTGTCCCTTTTCGGACGAATTTTAGGAGTTTTTTTTAAACTGCTCCAAATTGCATTCTGTTCATGTTGCGTGCGGGATTTCAGTGGCCTTCAAGGTTTGGTGGTAGACTTTACGACCTGATGATTTATGAATAAACCTCCTCAGGGGATACAACGAGTATATCTATGGGAATTTACGCTCTCGGGGGGAAAATGCGAAGCCCCAAGTTGAAAATCAGGCCTTCTTTCTGTTGAAAAAGATCGATTTTTTTTTTGTCTTGTAACAGATCATCTTTTTTTCGGTCTGCGACTGCCCTTTTTTCGGCTAGCTCTTCTTACCATCTTCTTCAACTTTTATTTCCATTATTGATTCGTGTTATTGATAGTTTGTTTTCTTCGAAAACATTTATATTATGTCCCAAGGTTCAATATTCATAGTTTTACTGTAGCAGCGGCAATTAAATTTTGTTTTTTCGGTATATTCTCCTCTTACAGGAAACTGAATTTAAAATTCTCCGCATTCACATCAAACGTTTTACTGCCTTATTTTATTGTGATGCACCTTTTTGTAATCTTTTCCAAAACATGCATCTCCCAAGTTTGAACAGAAATTGTTCAGTCTTGTATCTATGAACGGACTTCCCTGAATTTCATGCCAGAAAATGATCTTTAAAATGTTCAAACGAGACATTTCTGCGGCCTATTTATGTTTTTTTTTCTGGTGGTCCAAAGTTTTACAGTCACACGCCCATTTGAGTGAGTGTTGCCACAGCTGCGTGAACATCTCAATAAAGTATCCTTACTTTACTCAACTATTAAACTGACAAATGCACTCGTTAACTAAACTTAACATTTAGTTGAGCTCACCTACATATAGTGGGAAATGCTACAGTTACGTCATGGCGTGGATCTCTTAAATTACTGGTTACTTTTGCTGTGTACATAGTAATCTTTCTTACGTCTTTTAAACTCACTTGGCTGTAAAACGAATATTACTGAAGATGCCCATTTTCCTAAATTATTCATGCATCGTCAGTGTGAGCTCTGAAAGTCAGACGATGCTTCAGTTGTTTTCACTCAACCAACATGGGCTTGAGGGGTGCTAGCCTTTATCTCATTCTCTTGCCTTGTGAAAGTTGCGTCCAGCTGACGCTCTCAATATGGCCGGTATTGTCGTTCATTTCCCCGGTATCCACTCTGCAAGCCTGTGCCCGGTTGAAATTTCCATTTGAAACCTAAGAGGAGACTTGGATCCGTGTCAAGTCTTGTTGAAGAGTTTAGATCCGTCAGTGATATCGTGCTTGTGAAATTGAATGTTTTTAGATTTTAGAAGAAGTGTTTCTTGCAAAGTTTAATTGATGAAGGGTCTCTGAAGGTCACCTCCATTTGAGAATCAAATGAAACATGAACGCTGATTTTAAATTGTTTGTATTGCGTGGCGGAAGGTCCGTTAGCTCCAAGCTTAGTGCCACATGTTCAAGTTGCTGACAGGTAAATTTCAAGTGAATGGTCGAAAGCGGCTTTTTCTTGCTATGCTGATATGCTCCTCCGCCCACCCAGTGCGCTCAAAACTTAACATTCACTACTTGGAACTATGATACGCTGCTGGTTTTTATATGTACGGCACAATAGGATTTTATCGGCTTTGGGGGTTGATCACTTCGCTATCTTGAGTGGCCTTTGCTGGTTCAGTGAACAATGTAACCAATTTCACTCAGTTAGAGTCATTCTTGTCTTTCTGGTTCGCTTCTCCATTGCTACGATGAAATTTATGGTTGTGAGCTAGCAATATTCTTGATTTATGAGGTTCAAAAGTTTGAGAGGATAAATTAATGGTTAGCGACTTTTCGCTCGCTCAGGTATGGAGTTTCAAAGTTCGTTCGTGATTTTTTGTCTCTCTAGCTGTGTATAATTTGACATCCCTTTGGCAGCTATACTGAGCATCTAAAGGTCTCTGCAAAAAATTTAAAATACGAGAAAAGTTCAAGCGCATTTATAGATGGTCACGCCTGCAATATATTCGTTACTAGGAAGTGCACCCCCAATATACAAAGATTTGCGATTTTTATTTCTTGAGACAGGAATAGGTATGAGGTTGCTTGTCTTCGTGTGTGTAGTTCATTGAAATAGCGTTCCTCAAAGACAATCAATGCAATTTACTTTAGAGTCAGCGAAATTTGTAATCCAAAGCTTTTGATAGTTCGTTGTATAGCTCTGGTCGTTTTGTCTCTTCTTCACTGTCGCCATTTCTCTTACGCACAACGTTCCTTGGAATTGACCTTGCGAGTTGCTCGAATGCCCCAAGCCCACGAGTATGCGGGGATTTAATTTTAGATTTTCGTCGAGAACACGTCATTTTACACTGTCAGTCTTCCAGCAGTTCAGTGTTCAGCTTGTGTGGTCCTTCGAATTTTATTCCTGCACGCATTTTTTTGCATTCCTTGTAACATTTTGCTGATTTACTTACATTATTATTCATGTTGGAGGCTGCTCGCCATTTTATTTTGTATTTAACCATGCCAATTTTCCACTTTTCATTTCCTTCATCTGAACTTCCAAAAAAGTGGTTTGCTTCATTTTCCTCACATCTGTTGCTTTTTTCTGAATTTAAAACATACGTTAGCTGCTTCAAAAATACATGGAATCCTCATGTTTAAATCGTCTATACTCAGTAAGAAGCTGTTTTGAGCAGAACGTTTTTAATTGTACAAATCCTCCTAATAAGATGCAGCATGACGCTGGAGGCAATTTTCTTTCTTCCCGAAGCTTTCCAACGGCTTATTTTTTACAAAAATTGCACTTATAAATATAATTAAACTAAATATGGGGCTAACGAAATTTTGAAATCACAAGGCCTGGAATTTTTTATACTGAGACTACAAGAAAGGTATGTACAGAGTAAGCTTTTGCCCTTGTATAAAGAGGTACATATTATGCTGCCTTTGTGCAGGAGAAGTGTTTCAGTCCTGGCTCCAGTTAGACGGTGTCCACTTGTGAACTTTTGCTATTTATTTTCTCTAGACGCCCCTATTCTTTTCATGCCCTGAGAAATTGCGGAATCTCCTCGCATTCCAATGAAGCCATTTGTCGACATAGCTGAATTTGCCTCGGTGACCTGCGAGTTCACAGAGGTGGAGCGTCGCCCCCTACCGAGGGTCCACTTTCTCTTGGGTGCCTTCCAAGCCGGCCTTTGATTGCGTCACTTCTGCTGCTCTGCAGTGACACTTCTCTCGGCTAATGTAGCGGTCTTTGGGGGTATCAGCTCACTGGAATGAGGCAGAGAAGTAGGCTTCTAATTGTGATTTTTTTTTGGCATAGCGGTCTTCAGGGGGAAATCAGCTCTCTGAAATGAGGCGGAGAAGTAGTCTGCTAAGAATGACTTTTTAACTTTTTAGGTGTAGTGGTCTTAAGGGGAAATCAGCTCTCTGAAATGGGCGGAGAAGTATAATCTGCTAAGTGTGACTTTTTTATCGTAGCGGTCTTTAGCGGTTATCAGCTCTCTGAAATGAGGCAAATAAATAGGCTTCTAAGTGTGATGCTTTTTTTGAGCGGAAGGTAGATATGTTTTGGGTGTGAAGCTTTTCTGTGGTCCTGGTAGGTGTCTCTGGAATATGACTCTTGTTAGTATTATTTGTGGTTTGACACTGCGGCGAGTAGCAGTCTCTGGAGCCTGATGCTTTTCTGAGCTGAGACTGGTCGTCTTTCGAGTACGCCAGTAAATGTTTAGTCTTTTGGAGTGTGACGCCTTCTGGGGTGGAGTAGCGGTCTCTGAAGCTTCGTGTTTTCCTATGCTGGGACTGACCGTCTATCGAGTACACCACTTTCTTGTTTAAAGTAGAAGTCTTCAGGGTACGGCTCTGCCGGATTTTATGCTTGGCCTTCTGAAGTATGGCGTCTTCTGGAGATGAAGTAGCAGTTACTGTAGCGTGGAATTTTTGTAGGATGTGGTAGTTTTTAGTAGGACTTACCTCTGCATCATGTAAATAATTTCATAAGCTGCAAAATGGCTTTCAATTGACTGTACGAAACAATTTTGTTCATCGAATATCAGTTGCTTTCTAAGTAAAAGATCTCTCTGAATTCAAATTGTAGAGCTCAAATTACATTCATTGCATCAATGATCGAATTAAGATGATAGTTTTCGTTCCGTATGATTAATTTAATGATTGACGAAGTGTAGGGAACATGATACGGAAAAGGTGTCGCTGCTTGGGAGATAAAGTTGAGTTTTGTTTTAGCTCTTCTGCTTCAATATTATTAGGGCTAACTGATGCTCGTTCCGTAGGCATAAGACTACGTCTGCAGGTATAAATAGCAATAGTATTACTTGAACAAAAAAGAGAATAAGTTTATTTAGGAGACGATCTTTTTCATGTATATATAGAGTATCTGCTGAAATTATCTTTATCTGCAAAGGCGAGTAAAGAAGTAAACTTACCGTCTCTTGTCGATTATCTTTGTAGGGTATTTCTTAAGATACTTGAAGGAGATTTGTCGCGTTTCACAAGGTCCTTTTTAAGAGTGGTAGCATGAAGCACCCTAAGCTTGTGAGCAACTTCCTATTTTTCGACATTTCATCAGAGTTTTCATCTTTTCATTTGTTCGTTTCGTCACACGAATTATGATGGCGTTTTAGAGCATTATTTCTAGAGCTGCTGAAATCTTGAACGTATCAGGTTACATGTTTTCATTGGTTTACTCATTGATGAATGAGTAAACCATTGAATATCTCCATAAATGAATCTCTTCATTGGTTTACTCATTGGTACAGCCTGAGGCGCGAGTATAGTGCAATCTTGACCTGCCGTGAAGCTGACGAAGCGATTTTTATACCATCGTTTCAGTTCTTCAGTTCATGAGCAGATTGTCATTTATCCGGGACGTACATCTGCTCAATCAAAAACCTGTAACGAGATGTATTAAGCATTTTTGTCGTTTTAAAAAGAGGGGTATGTAGATTGCGTAAAATGAATTGCGGTCGTAGAACACGGTTTTTTTTACTTTTCCTGTCATGTGTTTTCATAATGTGTATGATAACAAAAAAGAAATTTCAGTATCTCTTTATGATTCATTGAGATCCTCGTTTTAGTACTCTTTCTACTTTTCGAGTATCATATCTGGGCCCAACGAAGAAGATGTGAAGCCACGAAATGGCTTGATGAAAATTCCTTTTATTTAATTTCAAGAGAATTTTTGATTTGTTACAGACGATATTTTTTCCGATTCACTGTTGTCCTTTTTCCAGAACCTATTACTTTCTTCAAATTTTTTCTAATTTCATTAATTTTCTTTAATCTTACTATTTCTATGCACTTGCTATAGGGATTCACCTTGCACATATATTCACTCTTCTCTTAATTTCACACTAAATGGTGCCATCCGCCTCCCTCTCTTGGAAACTTCTTTGTCGTCGATGGAGATACTTTAATTAACATAGAATCTAGCTTTATCAACACCCATACCTACGAAAAATTTTTTTCATTATCTGTGAATGCTTCACAAAGCCATGACTTGAATTTAATAAAGCTCTGAAAGTAAGGACTTCTCTTTCCAGTTCGTCTAAACTTAATTTACTCGAGTATGTCTGTTGGAATGATCGATGATTGTGAAAGTCTGTGCCACTTTTTTTCAAGCTGTTATGAGAATTACTTTGCTTAAAAACTCTCACTCCTCCGGTCTTCCTTGTTTAAACTACAATAAATTATTTCATTAGAATCTCTCGTTTAATACGTTTGCTAACGCATGACGCACGTGTGCGTCAAGCGGTCTCCTGCTGCTGACGACGCACATGCGCATCATTTATTCCTTTGCATTCAATGACGCGTAATTTTTTTCGGAAGGCACGATCTGTTTAATGTTCGTTATTTTGAAAATTTATCTCTAAAATTAACACTAATTTTAGTTGAATATTGAACTTCAGTTTTAACCGCCGAAGTTAACGTGTTAGTGTAGAATCCCCACTTTTGTTTAATTTTAACCTTTTTTCACCGGAACTTGACTATGCGTTTCAAAAACACACTACTTTAAAATTCGGGAGAATTTCAGTTGCTGAGCAAGTGGTAAAAGTTTCATCAAATTGATTTCAATTGGCGCGTTTGAGTCTTCACTCGTCCACAAAGAGATCACGACTCGAGTAAGGTCAGGAGCGTGTGGGGAGCTGCCATTTCTTTGCACTCAGACCTTCGATGTCTGAAAAGAACAAGTCCCGGTCAGTTTTTGCGTTTCAAGGGCTTTTTTTAATCTGGCGTGAATGGGTAACCAATGGGGGTCAAATTTCTCACTACTGAAAACACTTGTACGCATTTTAGGTTTAACTTCACAAGCTTTTTAGGATGAATGAAGAGTTGAATTGAGTACTCAAAGAGAGATAGCGTTGTAGCCAAGTTTCCTCATCCGATTGATATTGCCTTTCTTCGTGATGGATCATAGTTTTATCAACGAAATTCCACATTTGTATTATTGGAATTAGCTTTATTAGTTTCGCTTGTGTTCTGCATATGAGACGTATCCTTATGTAAATTTTATTTTGTAATAAGACACGTTCCTAAAAGAGATCGCTGAAAATTAAGCGCTAGCTCAAAACAGTGAACAATTTTACTACTCTGCATCTTCGTCGAGGTTCCCCCATAAATACTCGAGTTACATCCGCTTTGTGGTGCTCAGGTCGACGCTTTAGGCTTGTGGTGCCAAGCATTTCGTCTGGTTGATGAGACGTGACTGCTGCGATAATATTCACCACGATCGCCAGAACCAACACTCTTGCCTCCACGGTTTGGCTCATGGTCGCCAGATTGGCCTTATTATTGGCAAAATTTCCCAATTTGACTTTTTCAAATTTGACTTTTTCAGAAATTTAGTTGTTTTAGTACTCAGCACCTGGCAACCCAGACAGGTTTGCGAGATGCTCTCTGGTCTTCTTGACAAATTCAAACTAAAGATAAACAAATTTTCGAGTTCAAAAATTTGACTTTTCCAAAAGGAAATTCAGTTGTCACAATACTCAGCACCTGTCAACCCAGAGAGGTTTGCGAAATGCCCTCTGATCTTGTTGACAATATCAATCTAAAGAAAAGCAAATTCACGTATTCAAATCTGCAAAAAACAGCAAAATTCGAATTATTTCGCGAGAATAAGGCCAGAATGGGCCCACTGGAGTTGCGGTGCAGTGTGCAGTGCAGGGGGCAACTCAGAACCAGTCCCAGTAACGGGCCCTGCATGCCCCTAACATGCCCCGCTCTCCACCGTCCAGACTCCTCTGGAATGCCTCCACCCTCAGCCCGCCGTGCCCGGCTGCCCAGCGTGCTGGCGCTTGTGCCTGCAGTCTGAAGAATAATATAATCGGCCGATCATTAATTTATATTGGTGCTTTATGACTCATTGCTGCCGGCCCGTAGATATCATGCGACTGTCTCTTAGTTCGTTCGGTTTGCAAGTTTTGGTTAGTTATGCTGCAACTGTCACTTCGTTTATTTGCAAGTACAGGGTGGCGCATAAGTAACGCACCCTTTAAAAAATTAACAATGAATAAACTATGATAGGTATAACGATAGGGTTAATTGCAAACGATAGAGGAACTCTTGAAGTTTATTAACATGTCGGATCCAGTCTTCAGATACCCGGTGTATATTGCGGTAATAAATCTTTAAAATTTACCTTCAAAAGGGAGCGTTACTTATGCGCCACCCTGTACCTCCCTGTTTTTTGTAAGTATCTCCCTGTTCGTTTCGTTGCGGATGTTTCACTGAAAGTTTCTCTCGGTTCGTTTTGTTGCAAGTGGTTCTCCGCCTGTTTTCCTGCAAGTTTTTATCGCTTCCTTTGGCTGTTTGTGTTTCTTCGTTCATTTTCGGGCAAGTTTCTTTTAGTTCGTTTTACTGCAAATTTTCATCTGTTCCTTGTTTTCTAGGAGATAGAATTGTCTCTTTGGGAATTAGCGCCCCCGGAGGGTATTTGTGAGGTCCTAAGCTTAAGGGTGGGTAGGCCTTTCTTTTGTTGAAAAAGAAGTTTAGTTTTGTTATGGACCATATTTTTTCAGTTAACTGCTGTCCTGTTTTTCAGCATCTACTGCTTTCTTCTTCAACTTTTACCTCATTTCATGAACTTCTTTCTCAACTTACTGTTTCTATACAATTTGTGCATAGAAACCTCGTTCCCTTAACTCTATACTAAATGATGCCTTCGTCCTTCCTCTATTTGGAACGCCTTTGTTGCGGTTAGTGAGGCTTTAATCCATCGTCTATTCTTATCTCTGTTCCTTTTTGCTGCGTTTCTCTGTTCGCCTTGCTGCAAATTTATTTCCGTTTTGCCACAAGGTTGTATTCATTACATGTGCTCAGTGTTCTATTTCTATTTAATTGCTTGTGTTCTGAGCCGTAGAATTTCTTTTACTCCATCGCTTCATGCATCCTTTGGCTGTCATCTTCATGTTGCATCGTTCAAATTTCACACGAGCGCATTTCATAATTTTGATGCGTTTTTCTCTTGTTCATGATGCAATCTTCAGCATGGCTGAGTAAAAGTTCCCACTCAGTTCACGTGTTACAATATATCAGTTAATACTTAGCTTATGATTTGGCTTTGTTTGTGATTCGCAGGATCGCAGTCTTTCGCAAATACACAAACGACAATCCGTGCTTTATCTTTCCGAGTCAGGCAGTGCGTACTGAGGCGCCGGGAAGTTCATTCGAACTGATTAGTTAGCGGTCAACTGATAAAACTCCGTTTGTCTTGGTATGCAATGATGGTCCTACTGAGCATGACTGTCCTTTGAAGTCATGCGAACTTTTTCTAGTCGTCTCTTTTGAAGACTCGTCCGTCTCTGTTTTATTATGAGACTCGTCCGTCTCTCTTTTATGTAGTCTCGGTGACAATTTATCTGGGAACTGTTCAGTGAACCCACCGTGCAGTACAGGTATTGAACTCATCCGACGACAATACGAGTACTGCTCTGAAAAAAGTCCTGTGTCAGTTCTGCTCTCCAACTTGTTTTAAAATAGCGCTCAGCAATATTGCTCTGTAACTTGTCCGACCACAGAACCAAGCAGTTCTGCTCTTTGAGTAGCCCAATAACAGCACCGAGCAGTAATGCTCTCTAACTTGTCCAACAACAGCACCGACCAGTACTGCTCTCTAACTTGTCCAACAACAGCACCGAGCAGTAATGCTCTCTAACTTGTCCAACAACAGCACCGACCAGTACTGCTCTCTAACTTGTACAACAACAGCACCGAGCAGTACTGCTCTCTAACTTGTCCAACAACAGCACCGACCAGTACTGCTCTCTAACTTGTCCAACAACAGCACCGAGCAGTACTGCTCTCTAACTTGTCCAACAACAGCACCGAGCAGTACTGCTCTCTAACTTGTCCAACAACAGCATCGACCAGTACTGCTCTCTAACTTGTCCAACAACAGCACCGAGCAGTACTGCTCTCTAAATTGTCCAACAACAGCACCGACCAGTACTGCTCTCTAACTTGTCCAACAACAGCACCGACCAGTACTGCTCTCTAACTTGTCCAACAACAGCACCGACCAGTACTGCTCTCTAACTTGTCCAACAACAGCACCGAGCAGTACTGCTCTCTAACGTGTCCAACAACAGCACCGAGCAGTACTGCTCTCTAACTTGTCCAACAACAGCACCGAGCAGTACTGCTCTCTAACTTGTCCAACAACAGCACCGAGCAGCACTGCTCTCTGACTTGTCCAACAACAGCACCGACCAGTACTGCTCTCTGACTTGTCCAACAATAGCACCGACCAGTACTGTTCTCTGACTTGTCCAACAACAGCACCGACCAGTACTGCTCTCTAACTTGTCCAACAACAGCACCAGCACTGCTCTCTAACTTGTCCAACAACAGCACCAGCACCGGTCGCGTAAGATCTCGGGCATATTCGCACGCTAGACTTTTTCCACAAGAATGCCACTTCATCGTCTGATTTCTCTGGCGCTACTGCAGGCTGGTGAGAACTTTTTTCCCTTGGTCACTTATTGGCTGCGCTGCAGCTAAAATTACGTAGGAATTTCGTGGTATGTTGTATCATGATTTTGTTCCTAATTGACGGCGAAGTAACAGTATGTGTTCGGGTTGGACTTCTCGCGTGGTTTGTGTGAGGAGTGTGTTTTACTACCGTTTATTTATTCGCGAGTGATATGGGAGAATTTTTCAGTAGTGATATCGTAGCTTTTTCTGTATCTAGAATATGTCAGCCACTCATGAATCGAGATGTCAGTTGACAGTAGCTTTGAGATGCAAGTAATAAAAAATCTGCCTATCAGGTGCAGCAGGTTTTCTGTATTGATTTTATATGTAATTGGATTTAGATTCGATTTGTATCGCTCCATATCCGACGATTTTCTTCCATTCATTCTGCAGTGATGAGCCAAAAAGCGGCAAGGTGTGTAATGGCCTATATTCTGGATTCCAAACTTTTGACTTTTTTTCATTTGAATTTTGATTACCCGTAAAATATCACCGTTGAAATATCTGTCAAAATACAGTATGTTCCAGAAGTCGCGCACCATTCAGGTCTTTATAAAAAGACCCATGTATATCAATTTTATCGTTCGTAATCACAACAGATGCTCAAATTGTCCACCCTCTGTATTGACACATGAACTAATTCTCTTCAGAAAACTTTCTTTTGCTCTTTTGAGGGTTTCAGCGTTGATCCTCTGGCACTCGGTTGTTATCGCAGCTTTCAGATCACCAAGAATGCTTAGTGTGTGACTTCTGGGGCGCCTTCTATGTATTCCAAATATATCTTGCACACGCTTTTTAAAACTGCATCACGTGTTATTTCACCGAAGCAATGACTCTCTTTAAATGTAGCTTTTGTTAACTTACAAAACGAGTTCTGATTGAGCAAGTTAAATAGCCACTACTTCAGTTGTTCAGACCAAATTTTACAACCAATGGCTGCGACCAAGCACCGCTGTTGCTGCAGCTGCCGAACAGCGACTGTTGGCTACCCGCCAAACGCTGAGTCGCAGCAGCTTCTAAATTTCCCTCTCAGAATCATCTTATTTCCAGCGAGAGAATTCACTGGTCTTTTCTTGAGGCTGAGAGACAGCGTCTAGGCTTGCCTGACGCCGTTCTCTCTGTAATTTTCTTGAGGATGGTTTCAATACTATCAAGGAGATTGTGGTGTTATTTTGAATGTAGAGTAATAATTTTTGGCATTTTAGGGACCGAATCGCTTTTATTTTCATGACGCATCTGCGAGTTAGTATGTTTCCAACGCACGAGGCGGCCTGTGTATCCCATAATCAATCCTGTGTGGCCTTCAATTTTCAACACCCGTGTATTGCAGTACAGATTATTAGGAGTGAAGTATTCAATTTCAGAATTGTTTTCGTGCCTTTTCCTCAGTGTTTTTTTTTCATCAGGATTTTTGTTCTCAGCTGCTTATTTGTTCTTGTTCCCTACCGTTTTTCAACTGCTCGTACTCATAAACTGTGCGTATCATGTGGATTAAAGTAAGTGTGATTAAGTACAAGATCTTGCCTTTATAAAGTGACATATGGGAATTTCAGTTCTAAAAATGGGCAAAATGAAAACTGAATTATAATTTCAGCGTTTAGTTCTGTTGTTTCAAGCCATGACTCATTTATGTGACAGTTTAGCTGGAAAAAATTAAATTCAGTCTTAACATAAAAAAAAATTTCACAGTCAATGTAGGGCTTTAGTATGAAACAACAAATATGGTTCAGTATGAGCCTATAAAACATGAAACTTTCAGAGAACACGTTCCACAAACAGTTCTTCTCTATTTTCTTGACTGGTTTTAGTTCTACTACAAACCTTTTTCATGTGAGAGCATTCTTCTACAATGTACTATATCAAAAGTTTAGTTTTCCACAAGGCTTAACTATTCTTGAGGCTCTCACCTCATTTCCAAACAAGATGGTTTCACATCTTCTTTTGATACCCTGCCTAATTTTCGCTCTACGTGTTCGCCAGCAATATTCGTTGGCTTGGTCGCGCGCGTAAAGGCAATTTCCTACAAGTGCAATTAGCGTTATTTTTGTGCGACCCTCGTTACCCTGACGGTCGTCTCCTGCGTCTTCTTGAACGTTCCCTTCGCTGCTCCGCTGAACTGCTTCATTATTCTAGGCACCTCGTTATGAGAAAATGAGTCTTGAAGTTCTCTTTCACGGTCCAACTTGGCTCTATTCTCGAGCCCTCGTTGTCTGGGGCATTCGATGACCTTAAAGGAAAATCAGATATCTGACTGCCTGTGGAGGATGTCAGATACTAGGGTAAAATTTCGGACGTGTGTTGAGCATTTGTTTCTGTGTATTAGCGTTTTTTAACTTCTCGAATTGGAATTGGTATCTGAAAATCTTTTTATATTATGACATATTTGGGCACCAATTCAAAGTATGTATTGAATAATTTCGTCTTTTTCTCTTGTGTATAATGGTTTTTACATTTTAGTTTTGTAATCGAATTCTATCTTCGCGGAGAAATTACGATAAACGGAGATAAACGTTTGAAAATCAGAGATGTTTTAGTATTGGATACCAAAAATTTAGAACAGTGAAAATCTGTCGGTTGAGAATAGGCAGAGTCTGGGTTACTCATCAGAGACACACTGGAATGAGAGGTTAAGTGTGCTGTGTCCTATAAGAGAACGACTCAGAATGCATTTGTGTGTTGATTTTAACTTATCATTTCCAAGAAAAACTGTTTATTATTACCAAATTTCGTGAGTTGTTCTAAAAGCCCGCACACCTCAGCGTAGCGCTCAAGCGGGCCCTGGAATAAAACTCACACCCTGTAGTGTCTTACGCGACTTACATTTCTTATGTTATAAATATACAAACTATATGAACTTGCGACTGCTATTAATGATTGCCGATAAACATTAGGTCCGATTGTGTGTCTTATGTGTGAGTTTAGTGTCCCTCAGATCCAAAGGAATTTTTTAAGTATCGATTTTCCTGGACACACTTGGACAGTATTTGTTCTTGCATTACAGCTGGATGCTTGTTCTTACCCGGGTGAATCGCACCGTCTCCCGTTGTTATTGTACCTCTGTTGTATCGTTAGTTTCATGCTCGGACTGGACAGAAGCGTTTATGGTATCTGACCATTGTATGCTAATAATTGGAGAGGCCAATGGGTTTTTCACGCTTTAACATCACAAATCACGATGGTCAGGCGAGGTTAGTTCCTACATGGCGCCTTCAGCCCATGGTTTTATGAATCTTGACTTGAATGCTAACTTCTTTGAAGGTGTGACAGAATTTAAATCGTGCCTACTGATCGTATCGTTGCGTGTTTCAAAGCTAAACCTTCACATGAGTGTGGTTGGTTTTCTCATTTTATCTAAAGCGTGAGGATTTGAATGCGTACATAATAACTCTTCTTAATTTTAGTTTGAGGTCAAAATCACTTTGAACCTGTTTCACTTCACATAGCTTATACAAATTCTCATCCATCCCAAACCGCAATTACAAATGTAGTCATTATTCCGGCCTGCACAAGATTAACATTGAAGACATTTATGCCGCCAAATGAGAACCTAATTCGCGATGCGCTGCATGCGGTATCAAATAATTATTAGGAATGAGTAGTAGGCATGTCAAGTTGAATAGTAATACGTAACCACAACTGCTGCGGTGATGAGCCAGAAAGCTCAGTCAGAAGATCCAGTGGGGGTGTGTGGTCACGCACGAACAATAAATGAACTAAAATATTTAGCACACTAAACACTAGAACTGAAGAGAAAAATCCTGATGAATTAAATATCTCCACTCACTTAACGAATCCATAATTCGAGAATTAAATATCTCAACTTTAAAGAATCTATGATTCGAGTAAAACGAAAAACACATGAACAAGAACAGCAAAATGAAACTAATCCATTACATTGACGGCTGCAAGAGCCTGATGGCTGCCGAGGATGTCCATAATTTGGTTCGCTCAGACCACGGAGGTTAAGCAAGAGTCGAGCGGCCTCGTTCTGCCGCCATCAGCAAATTGCGAGAGCGGTTACAGGGTATGAAGAGCGCGCTGAGCTACGAACGGAAGGATGCCCCTTCAAAATTGACATGCACTTTCTATTCTAGAGCACGAATGAGGACATACCGAGAGGGTAAACGATACTTCAGTTTTAGAATAAGAGGCGACTACTTAGGTCATGATGGGCGAGGTAAAATGTAGTGGAGCTTTGGTTGCGCAATCTGCATTAAGAATACAAAAAACCTGTAATGCTGTTCTTATGAAATTATTTTCGTACATCATAGTGATGAAAGGAGAAAATTATATTTGTTGTGTATTTGTTTTTCAACCGCAAGGTTTCAGTTTTCTTTTTGCATTACGTTGACTTTTTCGTATTTTAATATTACTCTGTACTTCAGGTGGTCATTTTGCTTAAAGGCTTCCATTGATGTTATTTCAGTGCAGCATTTTGTAAGAAGTATGGAATGCATACATTTGCATATCTTTCGGTGTCATAAAGAGAGGCTTTAAAACGCACTCAAGAGCGAGATTTATTAAAGTGCTAAAATATAATTTGTTTCGGTTTCCCATTGAGGCCATTTCGACTCTCCTTCATATTAAAGGCCCCCTCAGGGGGATGCAACTATTGTATCTATGGGAATTAGCGCTCCCAGGGGGACTATGTGAGGGCCCGAGCTAAGGGTTAGGTAGGCTTCCTTTTTGTTGAAATAACACAGGTTTTTGCTCTGTTACGGACCATCTTTTTTCGGTTCACTGCTGTCCTGTTTTTTCAACACCTACTACTTTCTTCTTGAACTTTGATCTTGTTTCATAAACTTCTTTCTCATCTTACTGTTTCTATGCCCTTTCTGCGTAGATTCCACGTTCCCTAAACTCTATACTAAATGGTGCCTTCCTCCTTCCTCTCTTTGGATCGCCTTTGTAGCGGATAGGGAGGCTTAAACTAACTAATAATCTAATCATATTAACGGCTAATTAGCCAACTGTGCATAGATTTGAAATAGGATTTCACCTCATTCATATTCCTGGAATTTAAAATGCATGTTTTTATATAAAAGCGTTCATTTATTGTTAGTTTTTGTGTGTATTTGTTTACGATTTCAATGACGGCACTAAATTTCTTCGACTTGCGAAGCGTTGTCATGCGATCCATCCAACGGTACGCAAAGAAAGTAATGAGAGCCACTCATTTTGCCTGCCGTCTGAAAAGTAAATATGAGCTTTTTAAAAGGGAGGGACTGACTGTAAAACTCTTTGTGCTTTACATCCAGTTTTGCTGAACCTTATTGCTTAGCCACACTCTGAAACATTGTTTAAATGTAAGCATGGGATAAAAGTTCAGTTTTTAATTCAGCTCTACTGTCAACCGGCGACAACAGAAATGAAAAATTGGTTTAGCGAACAATAATTATTGACAAAGTGAAGAATTTTAAATACACTGATGAAAAATACCTGTGTAGCGTCTTCGGTGTTAGATTCCCTTATTTTAACAACAATAATAGTGATTGTGAATAGTGATGAATATTAATTATACTTGTAATAAACAACGTAATAAACACTGGCATTATAGATGTAGTAAACATAGAAATTATTCTTCGCAGGAAGTGGTTGGTCAGCAGCAGATGCAGACCCTGCCGGACCTCGTGAAGCTCTCCCGACATCCACACTCCGAAGCGGGCGTGCACGAGCTGCGGAAGTTGCTGCTTCTGCTGCTCTCGTGCGCCGTGCAGAGCTCTCAGAAACTCACCATCGTCGAGAATATCAAGAAACTCGACCTCGGCGTCCAGCACTCCATCGTCGAGTGCATCAAGGAGGTAAGAACATGAATTTGGTGTTGCGAATGCGTTACGTTATAAAAGATGTTTGCTTGATTTTTAAAAGATCCAAATTTCCCTACAAAGTCGAATGAATTTTTTTGGTTATATTATGTTTTTTAATCTTATGTGCAAAAGCGATACTTGGTTCAAAATCTGACGTTATCGATAAAGTTAGTTTGATTTTTGTTAGACCCATATTTCCCTATAAAGTCGAATGGATTTTTTTGGTCTATCTTATATTTTTGACTCCTAAGTGCAAAATCAAAACTTCGTGCTAAATCAGTATCAACGTAAGCGATGTGCGAGAAATTCGAGAGATTGTCATGTCTCCAATTGCTGGGTGCTTGATTGAAGTCTGACCGCTGCGTTTTTTTACCGAGACTGTGCTTCCGGTGACTTCGCTATGATATGCATACTTTGCCATCAAAGACTCAATTGTCGAAAAAGTAAGTGAACTACGCAGTAATTATTCGTTGAATATAAGTCTTAATATTTATATTCGTTTTTATCGTCTGCCGTCTGTACATCATTCTTATCCAGGATTGTGATCGTTGTGTAATAGAGTATTTAAAAGTATTCTGTTTAAAATAAGAAAACTGTTTTGCGCCCATTTTACAGAAATTTTTTTTTGAGTGTAAAGACTGGTAGAAATTCAATTTAATCATTCAACTCTATGAAACTAAAAACGTCTTATCTTTCAATCTAAAATTGGCACTCCCAGGGGGACTATGTGAGGGCCCGAGCTAAGGGTTAGGTAGGCTTTCTTTTTGTTGCCGTAGAATAGGATTTTGTTTTCTTACGGACCACCCTTTTTACGGTTCACTGCTGTCCTGTTTTTCAACACCTACTACTTCCTTCTTCAACTTTGATCTTGTTTCATAATCTTCTTTCCCAACTTACTGTTTCTATGCCCTTTCTGCGTAGATTCCGCGTTTCCTTAACTCCATACTAAATGGTGCCTTCCTCCTTCCTCTCTTTGGATCGCATTTGTTGCTGCGGGTAGGGAGGCTAAAAGTAACGACTAATCTAATCTTACAATCTAACTAAACCAACGAGAGCGTTGAACTTTTCATTGCAAAGTTTCACGAGCGTTAGACTAAGTAGTAAAGTTTCGACTCGAATGTTAATGCCAAGCGAACAATGACGGATTTTTTGTGCTGGCGAGATTCAGGTCCTACGGAGGGGCGACCTGAGGTCACAATCGGAAATGAGGTTGTCGAAAAATTCATTTTGGGCCTGGAGTCCTCAATTTTTCTTTATTTTGTTTCGACGCACGGCCTTGCATAAGAGCATTCTAACGGTATTAACGTGTGATTTCGATGGATGTTCGTTTTATCAAATTGCGTGACAAAATCTATAGGAAAACGAGAAGCGTTTTCATAAATTATGCAACTAAGATCAGCTACCTGAACTAAAGATTGTAAATCTAGATCTAAGATTTCTTTCTAAACCGAAAATTTTCCTGCACTTCATTCGAGTTCTATTTTAGTGACCTTCATAATGCTCTAATTTCCAAGTATTTAATTTATTTTGCGAGTCGCGAAAACTTTCACTTTAATTCTTTGTATCGATATCTGGTGTGTTCATTCAATTTCAATGATTTTCTGAATCGATTTACGTTCATATTTCTCTGTATTTTTTAAGCTCATTCATCAGATCTGAATTCCATCCGAAGGTCTTCAGCGGCTGAATGCAATGAAAATATGTTACTCCAATTTGATCAGAATTATGTTCTATCTCGTTTTTCTATTCTCAACTTCATGACCTTTTTGACTACAAACATTTGGCAGTTTGATTTCGAAACTACTAATTGAAACTGACGAAACTGCTCCATTGTTCATTGATATAATCGACATCAGTATTCAGTCTATTTGATTCTTTCCAGCGACCTGAGCAGAAAGATCATCTTTGAACTTCAGTTGTTCTCCACATGAAATAAATTCTCGTTCTTGTATTCAAATGTTACTGCCGGAGTTCAAATCGGTTTGCTTCTGGGGCTCTGCAGCGTTCGATCTCATTTCATCGCACGATTTCATGCGAAGGTCATAGAATATCGCAAGACTTCTCCAACTGCATCGCTGTGCAACAGCGCCATTGACGTCCAATGGATTTGCTTTATTTATCATTCATTGGATTCCCAGAGTTGGGTGTCGAAAGTACCGTTTCCATATCTTCCATTTGATGCTGAACTCGATTTCTACTTAGACCTGCGTAACATTCTCAAGGTCTTGGCAGCTTTTTCCATCTCTTCACAGCCGACCTTTCGAAATGAGCTCGCATCTATTTTACGTTATCTGAGCTGGGGTCTCCCACCATAAATGAAATGGAGCTCTGGATTGCAATGAGAGAGATTAAGTGGAAAGCGTTTGAACTCTCCACATGAACTTTAGTTACGTGTTGATGTAACCCGTTTGCATTTACTGCAGCAGTAAATTCCACGCGAGTTAATACTTAGCAGATCCACGTTTGATATCAAACGAATAATCGGCTATTGCGATGATAATGTTGCTGCCAACTGTTTGTTCAAGTAGTTCACATAAAAATAGCTCACCACAAAGTCGCCAATGTCGAACACTTTCATGGCTACATATGAATTATGATATTGCTTGTTTTTGGTTTAAGTTAACACCTGAATTTGTATTAATCACAATAACGTATGCCTAAGAATGAGACAATTTTCATCCCATCGTGTGCGGTTGAAGCACTTTCAAACTGACTTGGTTCCTTGATAATGACTGAAGAATGCTACACAGCCTAATTGGCCATTCGTTGTTTTTAGTCATTGAAAATTTAGAGTCGGAAATTAATCAGGGTTCTATCATCCAACGATAACAGATCATAAGTACGTGTCTTCTGATGATATTAAAATTACAAAACCTTGACTGGAGAGCCCATTTCTTCATACATACTCCTCTCCTTTCAGTGGCATCCTACTATATCTAATTTTATTATGAGCCTCTTCGTTTAATGCACTGTAAATACCATCTTTATGCCTCATGAGGCAGCTCTCCTACTTGCTTGCAGTTTTATAGGGTCTGTTCTTCCTTGTTTTACTGCCTGCTTTATTGAAACGAAAAAGTTTTAATCTTGGGCTGGTGGTGGCGCATAATCCCGACGTGGCGAGCGTTCCTTTAGTGTCTGGTAGGCCTCGCTTCTGAACAACGGCGCTGTGGCGAAAGCGTCTTTCGCTGAAGGAATTTATTCAGCTGTTCGTTCGTTCATTTTTTGGTTTTGGTTGTCGTGAATGATATTGTATATCTCGCACACCTACTGGTAGTTGCTTTCGCACAAAAAGTTGAGTCGAAAGAGTTTCAACGGTTTATTCAATGCACAACTCCATTATTCGTTTTTGTTTATTTATTTTTTTCGTTCTTGTGTTTTGTTGAAGCTCGCTATTCTTGCTTTCTGCTTCTTTGCAATGTATTAAGAAACGGTTATGTAAATAACGTGATCTCTCTCTTTGTTTACTTTCTTTTAAGTGTAACGATTAAACTATGTTAGTAACTTAACGTCACATGTAGCTTCCTTCCTATGAAATATTTTCTCTTGCAAGAAGTACGATGTGCACGCCATAAAATGTTTACTCCAATGAGTCATGGACAAATTTCCATTCGCTTAAAATTAACATCGTTCGCTGGTTAATCAATTAAATTTAATTATTCGTGACAATTCTGTCACCTAAAATAACTAATTTTCCTAAGTATTGATTTTCATCAAATTCAATTTTCACAAAAGTTCTAATTTCATTAAATTCATGTCGTACGTTAATGTTGATCTTCAAAATTATACTGAAAATATTCAGATATTACATTTTTATTTACAGTTACATCAGTGCCGCACTCCACTCCCTCAAAAAAGCCACAGTCTGTCCATGAGAAACAATACGATTATTCAAGCGTAACTGGTCAGCATGTCGTCCCAACCTTCTTTTTTTGATGCTCTTTTGTCCTGAGAGGAGCGAGCCTCGCTCGTTTTGATTCAGTGCGCTTGCGCAATGTGAGCACGTATTGTTTTCATGCTCAAATTTCTGCTCGTATTGTTGCTAGTTCGCTGGAGTGTATCAAAAGTTGTTCGGGAAATTCAACTATTACAGTTATATTTTACTCCCTTCTTATTCTCTTTTTCAGCCTTCCGAGTATAAATTTTACAATTACAGTTATATTTTACTCTCCTCTTATTCTCTTTTTCAACCTCTTGAGTATCAAGCACACTAATGCCCCCGATGAAACTCCCTAATCATAATACGATGTAATTCTTAACTACGGTCTTTATGGATTTGCTTGGTCACAGGATACAGCTTAATAAAGGCAGACCCATTGAATTAAACAAAGATTAACTCACAACTTCAGCAAATATCAACTGAACATTTTCAAGTACAACCGTTGTCATCCCAGTGAGTCAAGTCTCGTTTTGAGCAACTCCACAACCCCGGGTGTCATTTTCAACAAATTGAGGCTTTCTTCACCTCACGCGTTTTCTGATCGTGACAGGATTATCTCAAGATTAGCTTGCTGAGACGCTCGGCAAGACGAGCAAATTTGCCGCGAGGTGGCGTAACGTTACATGTGGCGGAGGTCGTGTCTTTGCGCAAGCTCGTCGAGGTTCTCAGTGTATTTTTCTTCCAGTCTTATAGATACGGTCCAAGTTTGAACACTCCTTTGGGTGGGTTTGATTCATTGCAAACTGCGATACGGTTGTGAGGCTACTCGTTTAGGCGAGTTGTTTCGATGGATATTTTGGACGTTTTTTTTAATGGAGGCTGAAATTCATCGTTTCGTATTAGTATGCCTCTTAATTAGATGGTTCGGATGAACTCACTATTTATGAGCAATAAATTTAACTTTGTTAGGTGTTCGATGGAAAGTTGGTTTCCTTTCAATCGTGTTTTCTGTGGCATGTTTTTGATATACGTGCCATAAAGTTTGCTTTTCTCATTAAGTTAGCTTCGAAACAGTGACTTGTAGGTCCATAAAGACGTTCGTTAAACTCTTCTGCTGTTCCTAATCAGTTATTATAGACGTGTGTAGTTCTGGATTTCGCTTTACCTATCAAATCCTTTCGCCCTTCCCTCTGCTGATATTTTACGCTTCGAATGACAATTTGCAAGACCTTGTCAGCTCTTCGCATACCATTTTCATTTCTCCAAATTGTATGGCCGAGCTAGTTTGACGTTGAAAAACGAATTCATGTGATTTGAATCTAAACCAATAAAAGTTCTGCTCTGAAGCGTGTAAAATAATTCAACCATTTCTGGCCGGTTATAATTACTCTTTTTTCTTACGCGCAATTTTTATTTTTCTTCACTTGTGTCCAGCTTTGTTGGCTATACTTCTATGCTTCATTTATTCTTTGCCGAGAATTTTGAAATTATTAACACTGTAAAACGACATTTTCAGCGCTTCGAAAGGAGGCCAAAATTACTTTCTCTCAGGCGGTACCTTTATCTTTGGCAACCCGCGGTCGCTTCCTCCCGACTGAAATTGCTCTTTCCGGCTGTTTCTGACCTCAAAGCTAAACTACTTCAGATAATTCATATCCCAGGTGAATAATAGAGGGAACGTTTCCCAGCACGTTATGTGTTCGCAGTAGTTCTCGTTACTGTGAGTTGCGTGCGCCTCTGGTTGCTATCTTTTGTGATATCTTCATCCATTGAAGATGTCTCGCATACCTTCCTCGTTTGAGTAAGAGCCCTTCTGGTTATACAATGACAAGGAAATTTTCTGGAGCAATTTAATTTCGTTACTTCCTGCAAAATATGAATGCAAGGCTTTTAGGATAGAGTGCCGCATTGTCATTCCGACCATGATGCGATTTTCTGAGGGGGTTTCATTTTAACGATACTGCCAGATTTTCGTGAGTTGTCGTATTTCTTTCTTTCAGAGACGTTTATTTTGCTCCTGGTACTATCGATGTTTTTTACAATCAGTAACTTGTACAGTTTTAAAATCGCTTGTATGATTTTCTTTGCGTCTTGCATGGCTCCTCGCTATTTACTTTCTTTTATTTTTCATTTTCATAGCTTTAGCTTCTGTTCAGACCTCGAGAGACTCCATAGAAATGGTAATAGTAAGTTGCAGTGCCTCATTTTCTTTCAAAAATAAAAATTTTTAGATATTGCATCTTCCATGAGAATGTTCGTGAACCAATGCCAAATTTTTCCTTTGAATTTAATCAGGATGCAATTTTCTTTAAACACGAGTCTGAAAAGTATCGCTATTTACACACCAACTTGTTCTTGACACGATAACATTCATATCAAGTTAGAGTTTAGAACCTGTGTTCGTATTTATGCTGCATTATCAGTTGTTCTGTACCACGCAGAGCTCTATGAAAGTACTTTTCCCGCTAGTTGCACTTGTTTCTTCCAACAACCGAGAGCTGTTTCTCTCGAACGCGTTGGGTTTGCCGAGTGGGTCTCGTTTCCTTTTGTTGTACTCGGTTGCCGCTAATACATTTAAACGGAGCGCCTTGTGTGCGTGTGTATAATTAGCTGTGTGAGCAACTCGTGCATTCAATCGACCTGCTTTGTGCTTCTCGAGCTTCCTGTTTATTGAGACTCGTTTATTATTGAGCCGGACTTTCACTTCCATCTTTTGTGGGCAGCATCATGCCAGTTTCTGCGTCGAATTTTCCCCCGTTGTTGAAGTGATCCTCTGTACTGTAATTTGCTTGCGTTGGTGTGCCACGCAAGTGCTTAGTTCTTTGGAACATTCACAAGATTAGGCGTCTTATAAGATGTGAGGTCCCGAGATGAAGGTTAAGCAAACGTTCGTTTAGCTGAAAAAGAATAGTTTTTTTTTGTTAGGAAATGAACCATCTTTTTCGACCCACAGCACAGCAGGTGTTTTAACAGGTGTTTTCATCACCTGTTATTTTCTTCTTCATTTTTTATTTTGTTGCGTTAGTTTCTTTCAACCTTGCCGTTTCTATGTACAGAGTGTAGGAACATACTTTTGCCTAGAATCCATGTTTTGTTTCACGCTGCCAGAGAAGTGTACCGATTTTTTCGGTAATTTCCGAGTGCACCGCTATACCGCTTTGCCTAATTTTCGGTAGTTTGCCTAGTACATGAAAAAAGCGTCGTGTTCTAATAATAATATATGAATCCTGGTCCTTATGTACCGAACCTTATAATGCGTGTCTCCACACAACAGCATTTTTTTACTCGTACGTTTAACAGGTTCAGGGCCCAAGGTTTGGTACGTTAATTCTTATACTCGTAGTAAATGATGCTTTCCTCATTCGTCTTTTGGTAACACCCATGTTGTGTTAGTGATTTCGAATTTTATTGGTATCTAGTCATAATCTAAACGATAAACATTCTTGCCGCACGTTTGGCGTGCTCCGTAGACTAAAACAGTGCAGAGATGCCCCAGAAAGGCGCTCCTCCGGTGTCTGATACGCATGCATGCGGCCATACAAAATATAAGTTTCATTTTTGCCTCGCCATATTTATTTGCCTTGCCATATTTATTTGCCTTGCTTATCTCTTCGCCCTCTCTTCACCTCTGTCATGGCTCACCGGCGACCTTAGTCAATGGCTTCAAATCTTCATTCCTGGCCCCATTCATTTTGCTTTGGGTTTGCCAAAACGTCGGAGTGGCGGGGCTGTCGAGATCATTCGTGACAGCTGACACAGTAAGCTTGTCCGGACGACGTTACGAAATTAGCGCTCGTTTACTAGTGAATGATTTAGTATAAAATAAATCTATCGTAAAAAATTATAAAAGAAAAAAAGAAAAACGTTACGGGGACGATGTTACGGAATTAGCGCTCGTGTGCTGATGGATACTTGCAATGCTGCTGGCTTGTGGTTTCTAAGAACACCCTTGAATTTTCTTGCATACATGTTGAGTATGAATGTGAGGTTTTTACTTGTTCATTGGTTGTTAATTTGACCCACAGATGTTTTAAAATACATCAATAATGTGCTTTAAAGATTGTGATTTCCTTTCAACAATTTATGCCTGTTTTCGTGCACACATGTCTTTAATTTATCGGATTGTGTCTCAAACTTTTAGTTTTTGATGTTTTCTCAGTTTAAAATCAAAAAATTATTCTCATGCTAACTTTGTGTTCTTAAACTATTTTTACTTTCGTAGCGCTAAAATATTTCGTTAGAGTATTATGGTGCTCTTGGCCACAAATCAAGAACTGGCATGTTTTAAATTCAATTAGAAATGCTGCTGAAAGACAACACCGCATTTTCACTGATTTTCCACCATGAAATCTGCGTGCAATTTCACAGAAATATGTGTGCAATTTTACAGAAATGTTAAGTTCAAAACTGACGCATGTATTCATTTAATACATCCGCATTAAGTTTCTAATGCACGTTGGGATGCCACCCTGCAGCTCGGCGCTGTTCTGCTTGGCGTCGAAGTTTGCATTCTCCGCAAACTTTCGCGTGTGGATCACGCTTTGTGTGGCTGATGCTGGCGTTGTTGGTGCTGGTGTTACTTTCTGAAGCTGTTTATTTTCTTGGGCTGCCTGCACTGCCAGTGCATTTATTAGGAGTGCTTTGCCGCCAGTGTTGTTGCGGTGTTGGTGTTGCTACTGTTTCGCCGTGTTGCTGCTGTTTCGCCGTGTTGCTGCTGTTTCGCCGTGTTGCTGCTGTTTCGCCGTGTTGCTGCTGTTTCGCCGTGTTGCTGCTGTTTCGCCGTGTTGCTGCTGTTTCGCTGTACAGCCGCTGAGGCAACACACAAAGAGCCTCTGCCGCTGCCGCTTGGTTTCACCTCTCTTAATTTCACGGTGGTTAATTTGAATTGGAAATGACGTTTGTGTCCTTCGGCTCGAGTCGTTCGGAATTCTCTGTGAGAATTTGGGACTTTCTTCACTTGAAAACAAGAGCTCCGATGAGACTCACACTTTGCCTGACATCGTAACGAAGACAATTGTAATTAAATCATAGATATTTTTAGTAGGAATTTCTGAGAATCCAAATAAGAATTTTTAAAGTTTGTCATTGCTTTTAAAGTTATTTATTTCACTTGATTATCCATTAAGCGAATTTTTGTGGGGTTAGTTAGCATAGACGGTTATTTTGATTTTATTAAATAGGATGTGTGTCAGGTTCTATTAGCTCAATGAATATTTTAGAGAGCTGTTACATTCACTGCGGTTAGAGAGGCTTAAAGTCTTAGAAACAATGATTCCTCGCCGACGCTTAACACATTATAACTGCCATGTGAGCCACCGGTGGTACACGGAGGGAATTTTCATTATGCTGGTGACCGAATTCTAGACACACTCAATTTTCATGAATACTTAATTAAAGCATGATCCGGTTAATATTTGCTATCATCTAAATTTCTTGTTAAATTTTACTTTAAATTTGAGTTGAATATTGCACTTTAGTTTAACCAATGGTGGTTAACGTGTTAAGGATGTTGACCTCTACTTTTTCTTCTATGTAGAGAAGCATTTCTTTGTCTCCAAATTGACCCTCGATCTTGCAGTTCCTGCCGTTGAGAATCTCATTGTTTTTGCCTTAGATTTTCGCTGTTATGCAGATAGCTCCCACTATTGTGTGACCGCGACTGTGAATGCAATTCTTTGGTTTGGTGGCCGCCGGAAACAGGAGACTGTATTTAGGTCCTCATCACCGGAAGGTGATCTCATCTTCCTGCTAGAAATGTCAACACGTCAAACCGCTTCTTGGTTGGTTCATTGATAGAGTTCATGTGGAGTGGTGTGCCGCAACTGAGATTAAATTATCGTCTCTTTGTTGCTCACGTTCATTATTCGTGCATTCTTCAGTGGAGTGCTTCCTGGATGTTGCAGATACTGTACAACTTGCATGTACAGTGCATAACTGAGTTAAACACGAACTCAAAAAGTTTCAGAAACGCGAATGTCGAGTTAATCTTATGCAAACTTTGACTAATACGTGCGGGAGTTAGTGCCTGTTGTTCGTGACTGGAATGAAGCGTCGTGTTCGTTTGAATTTCTTCAACTAAAGCTTTTATCGTGTAAGTCGTACTTCGCGTAAGGTGATGTCTGACTTGAATGTCGATTGTAAACCAAGATTCTATGTTTTCTATTAGGAATTTATATCAAGTTTAATATATACAGTAGGATCCTCTGGTCAAGCAAAGGAGACTCGCTTAAAAACGTCCTTTGTTCTTTCACATCGTTTAAGGTGTGACCATATGATTGTTTAAGAACTCCCACTCTGTCAACGTCCACGACGTGGCAGTGTAGGAATTTCAAGATTCGGATCAATCTTGTTTATTTGCGATTCCAAGCCCCGAACTGACATGAATAGCGCTTTTTAGGCGCTCTGATCTTCTATTCGTCTTCATTATTCTGTTACTGAGTGCAGAAATTTGTCACATGGAAGCAACTGCGGAAAGCTCAACCAATGTTTCCGCAGATGGATGTCCCGGATGCTGAAATTGGCTGAGCTCTGCGCTCGTGGTTCAAACAAAGCTTTGGCTCAAAGTAGCGTTGCAGCTTTGACTGATAGTTGCTTTGATTTGTGTGACCAAAAATTATTGAAAATTCGTTGGTGTGCTTATGTATTATGTTTTTTTTTTGCGTTAAAATTGATCTGTGTCTGTTTTGTGCTGGCATCACACATTTTTGTCAGTAAGTTTTACAGTTTCTACAAATTCGAGCGTCTGATTTTTTTCATTTACAACTACCTTTAAAAGACAAACCTGCGTCAAGGCGAACTCTGGCTCGCAAATCTGAAGTATTTCCGTTATGCGTTCATTCTTACAAAAAAAAATTTTCTAGTGAAATGTTTCATGTTTTGGCTAAAAAATTTTCTCGGTGCCATGTGTGCCTTGATTCCTGTTCACTTGAGACGTTTTCACGAGCGAAATAAATCGGCTACGAATTCAAATCGGTCAAATGCTGAGATATCAGCTATTTAATGCATGTTCGATTGAGGAACCCTCCAGGAATAATTCTTCAGAGCATCTTGGGGGACTTTGCTCTCCTCGGAAATATGTAAGAAACTTGAAATACACTCATGAAGATTTACTCAGTTTGTCCTCGTCAGTGTATACCTTAGGGAAGCAGCGCTCCTCAGTGGCTGCCCGAGCTTCTTACCACAGAATCAGCAACACTTATTGCAGGAGTCTGTGGTGGGTTTAAATCCGTATTTGGTAGCCCTTTTGTTTCATTTTAAACGCCTCACTCTGTCTCACCAGAGAGGTATGCATGCGTACAGTGACATTGACCTGCTGTACGAGTATTTTTTGTCTTTAATTCTTCATTGTCATCCATCTTTTCGTCCCACTGAGGTGCTCGTATTTTGTATTGCCAACGTGGGAAACTGTGAACAAATTTGAATGTATTATAATTTGACTCTCAGCATTGCAACTAACTCTGTTCTTAGAGGATTTATAGCAAAATAGCATAATGTTCTGATCCTCTAGTTAATATTTTCCATTTAACTAAACTCAATCTATAGTGCAACACTTAATTCTGACATTTTGGCAGATTCATTACCTGTTCGATTTGGAGTAAGCTTGTTCGAGTACAAGGGTTCAGTCTGAGCTTCCAACAGCTCACTGCTCACCCATTGAGAGTTTCAACTCTCGTTATACCATTGAGATGGACGGAGACGAAGGATATAATTTTTTCCCCAAATCATTTCTTTGTTGCTCAGGTACTCTCTCTACATTGGGAGTTTTTTAAAGTTTGCCTTGACATCATGTTTCTCCAAGTTTTTAGGGAGAGTTTTGAGGTGGTATTTTTGGTCTGTTTTGGCACTTTTTGGTGTGAATTAAAGTAGAGTTTTTTCGTTTTTCATCAAACGATTTGTCAAATCCAGACCAGTAATCAAAGAGCTCATCTTATTGCTCTTTGCTTTCTCAGGCTACTATTTTTTGTATCTTTAGTTCAGGTTGTTGGTAAAATTAGGTCACCTCAGGTGTCTGTTCTGGTGATCTTTCGGGGTCTCTCACATGCCATATGCTAAATTATTTAATAAATGTTCCAGGAATAATTTAAGGGACACCTAGGAAAGCTGCTTGACATTCTCGTGCAGTGCTCTTCACCTTTTGCTTCTGGCGCGTCAAGTTTGCCTTTTTTCTCTTTGTTTGGTGAGCGGCGGCGCTGTTTTTTTTACAGGTGCTGCTGCAATGATTGAGCTCTCACAGGTCACGATTTTAACCTTGCTG
>JACJUY010001098.1:0-18766 GCA_014220935.1 Platorchestia sp. MABIK
CAGACCAGAGCAGACCAGGGCAGACCAGGGCAGACCAGAGCAGACCAGGGCAGAGCAGAGCAGACCAGGGCAGACCAGAGCAGACCAGGGCAGACCAGAGCAGACCAGGGCAGACCAGAGCGGACTAGGGCAGACCAGAGCAGACCAGGGCAGACTGGGACAGCAGGCGGCGGTGGACAAAACGTGCCATCGTGAGATCGATCGCTCAATCTAGGCATTCTTCCGCTCGGCGTGAGGTGCGCGACCAGTTCTCGTTGCGGCAAATGTGCGCGTTTGTGGTCTTTTTCTGTACACAGCACGTCAGTATAGGAAAATTCCACGCCATCGGTGTACTGCTCCTGATTTCTGGGTACAAGACTCCGAGAATTGAGTTATGTCACGCGGTCTTGAAGAAATAAACGTACGCTGCGTCAGATGAGCAGTGAAATCATACTAGTAAGTTAGCTCTGAATATAAATAATTTAAATAACAAAATTTACATTTATTCCTCTCGATGATGATGAGAAGAAACACAAAGATATCTATTCCGTCAGAAATATTCTCCTACGACCTACAGTAAAAATCATTGCTTATTCAACGTGTGTAAGTATCAGGTACCGAAGCAAACCATAGCGTCTTATTCCCAGTTCAGTGACAATGCACGTCAACAGAATGTAAGTTCAGTCCTGTTTTTGGCTCCGTTGGTAGCTAAGCTACAATTCCCCTGTCGCCTCCACGTGTGGGCCTTTACATTCATTAGGAAAAATGTACTTCGTTTTTTTTTCAAAAGTACATGAGGTAAAGAGTTAACTATCATATACTATCCAGAGGTAAATGCTTTCGTGTGTTTATTTGAATAGCGTAAAATGTATGGATAGGATGAGAGAAGCAGGCGTAAATATCTGCTGGTACAACAATGTAATTCTGTACGGAAATTAATTTACTAACGTTATTTATCGAACATTAGCGTTTAGACAGCATGCTCTTAGCAGTGCCAAATTTCGCTTTTGGGTTTAGATAACTAATATAAAACAAAAACTTTTACACAGGTAAATCATTTGAAAATCTGACTCCACCAGAGTCTGGAAATGATTTCATTATGACCGTTGGGTACATTACAGCGCTACATCAATGCACCTCATGCAGGTCCCAGCCCTGTGCTGAGACACCCTGCCTGTCTGAGGTGGGAGGTGCTGCAGTCGACATCTGCTCTTGAACAGCGACGCTTTTCGATCGCTATTTTCATTATATAACAAACGAATGGTTCTTTTGCAATGGATTCTGTCAAGTAAAAGTTCATGGTAAATTTCGTGATTTTCATGGGAGATGACCGCTTTTATTATCCGCTTTCTTTTATTAATATTACAACTATGAAATCTGTGCCCCTGAGAATAGCGGACTTGTTTTCAGGTGAGAGTTATAATTCGTCGGTGAAAACTGACTACAAATAAACAGAGGATACAGTCTAAGTTCACATGCTAGCAGCGCATTTCAAGATAGGATATTACCATATTTTGAAAATTGTTCCCTTATGTCATTTAATTAAGTTCAAATAAAACATGAGAAAACTGTCAACCAAAAAATTTATCTAATGGAAAGAGCGATTATCAAGTATAAAAAATGCCTGTGGGTAGTATGAATGTGTACACCATATGTTGCTACAAAGTGAGTTTTCTATGCAAATCTACACCCAATGCTGTGCACTGAATTGTTACGAAACAACTTGAAAAGTAAATGAAACTTTAGCATCGGTGAAGAAAAATTCTGGCATAAAGAGAAATGACTGGGAGTATATTAACAAATTATTAAAGCTGTAGTGTAACAAATCGTGAACAAAGTGCATAGGAGTTGGATCGTGTCTCCGGAAATTATGTATACACATGTTGGCTATTAATGTAATATTGTTGATTACCGTACGCAAAGAAGGGGTTATAATAGACAACCTAAGATTTAACCTGATTTTAATATTCGCCGTTGTTATTCGTTCGATAATATACTTAGAGTCACATTTAGTGAATTATTTCATTTTCTCTTGAACGAATTAGCTTTAATCCATTCCGTATGCTAACTCTGGTAGAACGCTGGAGTTTTTTAATCATAAACAGCAACCACGGATCACCATGACGAATACAATGAATCAGTACTTTTATCTAACTCTCATAGGATCTAGTCGTATGTTTCTGTAAGATTCTTATTACTGAGCAAAATATAAATACATACACTTTTGTTTGAGGCACTCCTTTTTAAACTTTCAGACTCGTGACTAGGTCCTTTAAGTTCTATTTATCAGAGGAACTATTGGTTTTGTCTGTGATTTATAACTGTCCGATGTTTGGACCATTAGCATAAGCCTCGTTATCGTGAGAATTGCCGTATTAAAATTGTCTGTGGACAATCCTAGATCGGTCCTTGCCATTAGTTACCCAATGAACACTTTTTACAGGTGAACAACTATATTTCGAGTTTTAGACGTAAACTCAAGACTCAAATTGAACTCTATTATTAAAAAAGAAATTTGAGGCTTGATTTTCAAAAAGGGTTTTTTCCTTCTATTCTGTAGCTCCGTCCATCGACAATTTTGACGGTAAAGTTGATAACAATGAGGATATTCAGTCACTGGAAATGCCGGCATGTGCGTGCTGTACTTAGGCCGCAAGTGTGACGGAGGAAACGGACCAGAAGTGGCGGCCCCCCACCGCCGCGCCACACAGCGCTGTCCAGGTGTTTAGCCACGCCAATTTAGGAGTCCATTGTTACCTGGAAATGGACAAGACAGACCGGGAAATTGACCCCAAATGGGAAAGGCCATTAAAAAGCAGCACGAGTCTCACCAAAATTGAGAGGCGCCGTGCTTGTGCTCGTGGAATTTTCGGCGCACAGAGAGAGTGTGAATGAACCACACGGGCGACTTGCTGTCGACTCCCTGGGTGCGTGAGAGCGAAAATAGCGCCTTAAAAGAGGAAGAACATTTGAATTTCATCTAGGTTGTTAAGGGCTCCTCGCTGTTTACATTTCATGGCGAGGAACTCACTTTCAAATCGAGGAAAATACCATGTGATATATTCAATACCGTATTCACTCACAATATTCGAATACATCATAACATGATGCGGTATTTCCAAGATTTGAAAAGCAAACAGTAAGAGAGGAACAATCTTTGAAGTAGGTTAGTTAGGTTTGTTCGTTAGTTAGTTAGTTAAGGGTGACTAGTTGGGCAGGAGTAGATGACGAAATTTGTGAGCATCTGAACTGTATTGGTACATAAGAAATCTTAATCTTCATCTACTATATATAACGGGGTTACTTGAAAAATTGTACCATCAGTCCAACTCTCCTCTAAAAGGTGACAGTCGAACATAAATAGAGTAATGACCTCTAAGTAAAATAAAAACTGATAGCGTTACGATACTTGTGTGTTCAATACAATAGAATTGCCGTCGTGGGGCACCCCGTAACACGTCAATCGAAAATCAGTGGTTAGAAATGGAGGCTTTCTATAAAGCTCAGTGATAAATGGAAATTCTCAGAAAATAAGGCCATTCTCCAGACTTATGATGATGTTGATCCCACCCACACACACCCACACACGCACACACACACACAGAAAATAAGTCTGAAAACAAAATTTTTTCAAAGTGACACATACAGTGTATGAGCTGGAAAAACGTTCTCTTATGTGACTGATAACCTGCCAAAAGTTATTGCAGCCAGAATTATTGTCTATCAAGACCCCGCTCTTTGAATGCATCGAAGCTAGCAGATGATGACATTTCATCGAACTTGCCGACAAGAAATGCAATCGCCTATGCCAGGTAAATGCATAGGCTTAATAATCCTATTTTGCATAATTTTACATTGAGAATCCTACATTACGTGATTTTTCTGCCTCGCGTTTTAGATGAATTAAGAGATGAATGTAAATAACGTGGCATGCACGAGTTTCAAGGTGGGATAATTGTTTTGCAGGCGAGTTTTTCTTGGGTTGGGGGTCAGGTTACCCGCATAGCCCGCAAAAACGAGAGGAGTGAGATGCTCTGTTAGATCGTCCACCACACATACGGAAAATCAAATAGAGTTGACACAATATGTTCCACGTATCGTACGCCATTGGGCATTACCGGTAAGGTCGCATTAATTTTACTCATGTTGCGCAAGTGTAGCAATGTCATGCACGGGCAGTGCGTGTGCAAATCAGTGCTGCGGCGTGCAAGTCCTGATTCAAGGCTTATGAATGTTCCTCAATTTCATCAAGATTTTGATTAGCAATACTCATCTTAGTATGTCGATTTCCAGCGAATCACTCAAACGCGAAGCGGAAAATTTAAAATAAATTTATTTCTTGTCCAGTCAATCATGTTTTAATCAAACTACCAATTTAATTCATTACTAATTATTCATCAAAAGTAGACATGGAATTACCTTTCAATCGAATCGTTTACGTATCTGCAGAGATCATTGTAAACGAATTCAGTATGAGATGGTTAAATTGAAACCTCGAATTAATGAGGGCAAAATATTCTAATGATCTTCCGTTTGCCTACTTTTCAATTTAATGCGAAAATAACAACTCAGGCCGAACTTCTGCCGCAGTCTGAAGAGTTACGCCCTAACATGTTTTGTGTGGAATGCATAGCCTTGTGGACTAGTGTGGCCGCAAGAAAAATCTCTGCATTTTTAGCACAAAACAATCATACTCCAGATTTTATTTGGATGTTTGGCTTACATTCCCGCAGTATGAAAATTGGCGCTATAGTGATGTAGTAGTGGACGCGAGCTATAGCTACTTAGACCGAGTGGGAAATGATTTCTTATCAGCTGGTCCTCGTCGCCCTGTTGTACGCGCACATACTTACTTTAAATGCCTTGCAGTTGGCCGTCTAACCAGCATTCATACAAATTTTTTCAAAGAAAGATAAACCTGGATTGCTGGCATGAAGTTGCATGTAAAATGTTACTGCAGGCATAGAGCTGCTAGTAAAAAAAGGCTACTTACATCCTGTAAAAATCACCTGTCCTGTTCTTTCAAGTAACATAACTCAAAGTGAGCATGACCGTCAGGGGCTAAGAATTTTTTTTTCACTCTGTCAGTTAGCAAAAGGGGTAAGTAATGTCAGGTCAAACTACAGCAGCTATCGGCTTCAAAAAAACATCTGCTCTCCCTAAAATCTTCGTGTTGAAAGCAGTCCATCAGACGGGGCTGCAAATGTCAGCTCGACGTAACCCTTAGAAATAGCTTCCCCCCTAAGCCATAGTGAAGAAACAGCTTAATTTTTGCAAGATATGTATGGACTGATGACCACACCAGTACCATAAAGAGCTATTCAAAATCGAAAGCAAGTTCAGGTTGATGTAGGTCAGTAAGATTGGTCGTTTCCTCAGTGATGATTCCTGATTTGACTGGCGGTTCGCGGTTGAAACCGTGAAACACCCAAAACGTTAATTGTGATGGTAAGGAGTATTTTCTGTGGTAACAAGGGCAGGAGTAGACTTTATTTCTTAATTCGCTAGTAATGCTATCGAGGAGGCGTGAGGGATTTTATTTGAGCTTGATTGTCCAAAAATTCACAGCGCATGTTATTTTCTGCTGACATTCTGATTTTGTAAGAAAAATTTGGTTAAATTATTTTATTTATTCAAGGAAAGATTCATAAATTCGAATAAATAGCTATTGTTTCGTATTCTATCGTACAATTCACCGTTATTTATCATGTTCAGCCAAGCCATCGAAAAATAAGAAGCTATTGTTGAGCCATGAATATAAATTACGCTGAAACTAGACAATCAGAGATTACTATATTGCTTAAACAAAAATTCAGTTCATCGCACTGGAGTCATCAAAAATCATCCTAGAAGCGGTTGCTTTTCATCGAGCTTCCCATGCCCACAAGTTTGTCCTATACAAGAAAACTGGGATCAGGCGAAGACTGAAAAGTTCAACGAAGAAGTTAGCCAAGCCGCAGAGTTAACAGTGACGCAAAAACATTGTGGACTATAATTTAAAGAAATTCAAATTTGTTACCAGTTAGTACATGAAGGTGTTACAAGCTCACAGACTTTCAAAAGGAGAATCAACGCAATAAGTAAAACTTCTATAAAAAGTTAGAGACATAACGCTTATAAATAGCATCGTGTTTTCAGATGAGAATTATTTCACTGCTTAGGTGAAATTCACCTCCCATACTTAAAAAGCACTAGAGAAGTAACTCGCAAACATCTCAACCTCCCAAAGAACAATAATCTAAAATAACTCCAGCATTGATACTTCTAAAGCTTGAAAATAAAAAGCAAGGCGAAAATCGCTACACGTATATATAGTCATTTTTATTAAAAATGGTCAAATAAAACTAAACGTTTCGGACTAACTGTCCATCTTCAGCAAAAAATCTCTGTAAAACGAAACTAAAAGTGGAAAAAATTAATACACTAAAGAAGTATCTTTAAAAATCTAAACTTTGAAAAAACTCTAACAACGGTAAAATAATATAAGAGGAAAAACTGAGTAGCTGAATTAAGTGTTGGCAACATGAAGCGGGAGAGTACTTTGGGTGTCATTCAGTATAGATATAGGTTTAGCTTTTGTTCATGAAACTTTAAGGTTTGCGGCATTCGTAGTCTCGTCCATAGAGGGTATTATGCGTGTTCTAACTTTCAATACTCACACAGAGAGTTCGATTTTTTTCCGACGATATTTTGCCAAAAACGGATTTCCATCTTCTGTTGTTGACAGGCACATTAATAAATTTTTGTCAAAAATTTATGATAATTCTCAATCTGTTCAGTCTTGTGCACAACAAGCCCTCTTTGTGAAGTTGCCGTATTTTGGAGCTCAATCATTAAAACTAAGCGAGGATGTTAAATCCCTTATTAATAAGTTTTTCCCGCAGCTCAAAGTTCAAATGATCCTCGTGAATAACTTTACAATTGGTTCTCTATTTCGTTTCAAACACAAACTGCCACCCTCACTGTGCTCGTCTCTGGGGTACCAATACAGTTGTTCACGTTGTGAATCGCGGTACGTTGGTTCTCCCAGTCGTACCCTGATGATCAGAGTTTCCGAGCATGCTGGGCGTTGTTGCAGAACTGGTCTTCATCTTGGGTTCCCCTCACTGTCCTCTGTTATATCTCATGCAGAAGAGTGCAATATTCCGGTCTCTTTGAATGATTTTAAAATCTTGGCCGGTACCTCTCACAGAACAGAAATCTGCGCCTTCTCGAATCTCTGCATATTTACAAAGAGAAACCTATACTGAATGACACCCAAAGTGCTTTCCCGCTTCATGTTGCCAACACCTAATTCAGCTACTCAGTTTTTCCTTTAATATTATTTTACCGTTGTTAGTGTTTTTTCAAAGTTTACATTTTTATAGATACTACTTTAGTGTATTATTTTTTTCCTTTTTCAGTTTCGTTTTACAGAGACATTTTGCTGAAGATGGACAGTGAGTCCGAAACGTTCAGTTTTATTTGATCATTTTTAATAAAAATGATTATACGTGAACCGATTTTCGCCTTGCTTTTTAAGAACAATAATTATCCAGCGTTGAAAAATGTCATATCGGGTATTTTGAACTCGATGGTGTTTTTGATGTGCTATTACAATAATTAGAACAATAGCCAGCTTTTCAGATGCTGTGTACTGCAGGGAGAGCAATAAAGGAAATTCAAAAGATAGATCTGACATCAAGATTCATTACTGATCGATCAATTTCGTTGATATGTTAGACAGCAATCAAGATGACTTTATCTCGCGTAAGAAATCATTGTGGATTTTGCTAAGCCCAAGTAAGCATTGAAAGTTAACCTTTCAAGGATAGAAATTTTTGGCTAGCTTTGCAAGGATTATAAATACGACACAGTTAAGCATGCATATGGCTTCCAATCGCATTCGACATAGTTTTTAATTCTACACACAACTATAATCCATATAATCCGTTAGATCATTCTAGTCGTAGATGGGTATTCAGCGAAGGAACACTCGTAAGTACGGTCCAGCCTCCGAGTAATACTGACTTCTGAGTGTCAGGATGACCATTGATGGTGTTCACTGTTAGAATCGACATTTTTTGCATACATTTACTTATTTCATAAAATTATTTAAAGCTCGAAAAACACCGTGGGTTTTTGTGTTATGAATTAAGTAAGAACAAAACACATTGTCGCATTCAAGTGGATAAAGCAAGCTTGTACAAGAGTGAAAGTATGAAACTATTAAAGTGGTTTAAATTATTTCTTAAGATTCTTTTTTTCGGTATTTTAGCTATAGCTTGCCCCCAAATTTCAATTAGGAAGCACTTTTCAATATTCGGTGGGTTAAATATTCCAACAATGAATATTAGATAAATGAAGCAAGACGTTACTTGGCATGCAATACTCACGTTTTCGCGTCTGATCGAGGTGGAAAATGATGAACCGCAGCTTTGATTCTTAACGGAAGATTATTGATATCTATTAGACAGCAGACATCATAGTTACGAAAATATTTCCAAAAAAAATTATCCGTGAATCCATCTTGCATTCTCTTATACTGAAGTTAAAATACACACGAGAGTTTTTTCGAAGGAAAAGAAAGAAAATCGAAATTGTCGCTTCAAAAACTGACTGAAAACGAAATGTCATCATGAACCCAACAATTAAATTGAAGGTTAGAGCCCAAATATTGGGCTTATAGTGAGTCAGCTTGAATACTCATATATTGCAGCGTTGTCATTGTAAGTATGCTGAAACTGAACTGAATTAACTGAATTAACTAACTGAATTAAAATGGACAACACCGCGGATGCTTCTCCACAAGTCAAGGTTGCTCGTTATATTAACACGTCTATGTGAACTTTTTTGGAGTCAGAATTTGACATTTGACAACAAGAACTGTGAACTGATATGAAAATTTTTGTTTTTTCTAAATGATGCACATGAGATATACGAAAGAAATGAGGAGGTTTTCTCAAAAAAATGAAAGTGAAAGAGTCCCTACAAACAAACCTGGAGGCGACTCTAAAATGCTTTGAACCTATTATTACACTTCAGTAGGACTGAAATTTTGTTTATATTTAAAGCAATAACGTGATATGTCAACTTCATTGAGAAACTAAAAACTTGCTCAAGGTACCCCAAAGGAATATCTTAGGCTTCGAAGCGGACGATTTATTTATCAGTGAAAGAATAATGTTTAATTGTAGATACGTCTAATATTCAGTGGCCACTTGGGATCAGGAAACGAAAGTACAGTTCTCCCATGGCTTTCAGTGAGTTTTGTCCTTAATTCTGATGTAAATCGGATGCAGAAATTGGAAAATATGGTAACTTCTTTGGCTTCAAACAACCTTTACAAATGGGAAGGTGTAACTAATGAAGGACTAAAAATCTCGTAGGAGATACTTATTCTGGTTACTTCAAAAACAGCAGAAAACATTTATAAAAAGTTTCAACGATAAAAACTCATTGACTGTTTTTGTTGTGTTTGTTTTCAATTTTTCCAAGAGCATGGACAATAATAACGTCCTACTATTTTGTTGTATTTTCTTGTGGCTTACGTAATATTTAATTTATCTCCCTGAAAGCAGAGGCTTATATATTTTCACTGTGCTAAACAGGGTGAAAAAAGATGGCCCCATGCAAGCTTCAAATTCTATGAAGAAATCAGTAACACTTAATAGACAGGCAAACGGATAATTTTGTCGCTTATTCAGAATTGAATGGTGTTCTATAGAGCAATCAAAGTTACAGCTGCACAGAAAGCGATAGTAAACAGTATCCAACACATGAAATTAATTATTCACAACGGTAATTTCGCTCATCATTGTATGAAAAAATTCTAGCAAAGAGTTTACTCATGACTTATTGGTTTATATTCATCAAGTAATTTATTTAGACATGATTTACTTTTATGAGTTCCAGGGCTCACCAGTTAAGTCTGAATCGTGTTGCTTTATGCTCAATGCGACTAGTTTTTACCTCCATAGTTCACTTGCAACAACTGATGTGCACCGAGTAATCCTCTCAATAGAACTTAGTCAAGCTTATGCTGGTTTAAAAACTGCTAAAATGTTCTGCCTAAAAAAGCGTCGGCGGACCACGTCCAAAGTTGCATTATCACCTTCGAAGAAAATAAATTTCCTATTTAAATTAATACTTCGTGAACTTGACATTTTCATTTGAGATCTCTTACCTTTTTTTGCTGCTAGGCTACCACGTTGAAAATATTACATATTTTTTAGCTGAGTTTATTCACATTTCCGCTAGTACTACATCATTATGTCATCATGTGCGTTAAAAAAAGTAGTCTGTACTCATTACGTGCGCCAGCACTCACAATGTGCGATCAAGTGGGCACCCAGTGTTACATATGCGAGATGTATCAAAAAACACGCAGTTAGGCAGGGATTCTAAAACGGCTGCGTTAGAGAAGACTAGCCCTACCCGAAGTCTTCAAACATACATTTAAGAATCGCAATGAATTCATCACAAATTTAAATCTTCTGAACAATTTTCTAAATAAATTTCCGATATGAAGCCATTTATCAGCGTGTCCACGGCGCTCGAACTCCGCCATGCAGCAGGCACCCTCAGCTCGTCGCCTGCGGGTCATCGATGTTGAATAATTATTCATTGAGAAAGGGATATTCCACGGGTCTTTTGCCGGCACCTGACGGCAACAAATGGTGGGTTTACGCGGCGGCGAAATGTCATTTATTTTACTGCGTAACATATGAAAGAGGCAATTCCTAAAATGCTCCTGCATCACTTACTGATTTTCGCAACGGTTAGGCTTGTCTGGTAATTACGATTTGTGTGGCTCCATGTTTTTGCTTGAAACTAGCATTCACTGCGGGTATTGTTTAGTAAATTTGTCGGGTTACTATTTGGACCCGAAGTATTATTTCAAAACGAGAATGCTAAGTACCATTTTTTTGTTGAAAAGCATTTGCAACATTGTTGAGATTTTCCATCTCTGCCTTTCGTTCTTGAATTTTAATTTTATGTTTCTCAGGATCTAAGACCACACAATGTTCGCATAAGAACTATTGATAAAAATAGATTTTGGTTTTGTTCATGGGAGTCCGGCACAAGTCAAGTGTGAAGGTCGAGAGGTTCTCGGTTAATTTCTAACGACGAGGGATATCGCACGTAATGACGGTTTCGTTCATGCCCTAAAGCTCCAGCTCTTTTAAAATACTACTGATTGCATCAACTAATGATAACAAGAGTTTTCGAACTTCCGATGGTTCTCTGATACCCCTGCCTCGTAATCTCACCCCTACCAGTTTATGTAAAACTTGCCTCCCTGAGAGCCAATTCAGAAACGTGCAATCTCCAGCAAAGCGTTGTTTTGTCATACCAACGCTCACCATAAATATCTCGGAATATTTCAACTTAATTAAGGAAACAAGACTCTTTGTGGGAGCTGCTCGTATAAATTATTTCCGCACGAATGCTTATCACCTAATGCTAAGTTATCGCTGCACGATTGCCAAGTTTGCAGATTAGGGACGTGTTCTAATAGCGAGATACTTCCTGTCTTATCGTGTTAGCTCGTGTCGGATCGAGTCCAAACGTGTCTCAGACATGTCTGATCTTGTTACTGTTTTGTCGAGGGTGTACGCTCGTTCATTACAGATCTATACAAATTTCAAGTCTTGATCTCGCGAATAGCTTAGATACTTCAGCGATATTCGGCATTGGAACCCGACACCTGCTCTCTCTCCGTACGGTTCAAATTAGAGTCACTTCTGCCTTTATAATTCGGCGAGAGCTCAAGAATTTCTCACAACAAGCGACTTGATCAGTCGCGCTGATATGGCTTCCAGAAATGATTCATAGGTCGGTGTGCCGTTTCCGTGGGCAAATTCATCATAGTTGAATTTCTCAATTGAGGTTCTTTGTTCGGCTAAAATGGAGACGAGTGTCGAAACTTATGCTGTGGAGCGTGGCAGCTGTTTTCGGTGCAGTGAATGACTTTGAGTTATGTTCCCAATATGCCAACCTCAATTGTACAGCCGGGCTTATTTGCTTCAACAGTTGTACGTTACTCGCAGACTGCTTCTTTTATCGGACGTTAAAACGATTACTGCCGAACTAATTTATGGTGGAGAACCTCATGGAATGGTTCACACTTGTTGGTTTCATTCTTATTCAACGGCTGCACGAAAAAACTTATTTCATCCTGCTTCATTATCTTGCATTCTTACTGATCATGCACTGGCCTGAGTTTCGGTTATTGGTCGGGCTTGGACCTGGATGACAAGTTGTAATTGTTGATTAATGTTCTTCATCACGACTCGGTATCTACACTGTACATAAGCGCCAAGGAATTGTTTAAATGTACATTTTTGGTCTGTGTGACACAAATTCCTGCCGGAGTCTATTCAACTATTTTACTAAGATGCGATGCACAATTTACAACCTGTTTTATTGTTTTCTCACCAGTACGCAATTGAATTGTAGAGTGAACCAGAACATGATCGACGCAAGTGAACTTTGACGGTATTGCTATACATAATTTTTCCTTTAGTGAAATGAATTGCGTTAGAGAACGTTGGTACTGAGACAAGTCACTCATTGCTGCGTAAAATTTGGTGACTGCTTCTTAACAAGTAATATGGTATTAAAAATTGCCGCTTGAGCTCATCATTTGATGGACTGACGCCACCCGTATAAGTAGACTAGGCTGTCATGTATGACACATTGTATACTCATTTGGTAGCGCATGTCGCTATTTTGTGACTCGATTGACCATTTCAGTGTTTGTCTTCCGATTGCCAACTCTTGCGATCTTCTATTGCCTCAAGCCTGTCAGTCAATGGAGGCGATTCATTGCCAGATCTGCCGACGAGAAACAGTATCTTTGCCCATTTGAATCTAACCAAAAAAAAAGCAATAATAAGAAAATAAAACGCTCCTACAAGTCACGCTTCTACTTTGAACTTTAAAATATAATTGGAGATATTTTGGTTCACTTTTCTGGGAAAAACTACTTTTCTGGGAAAATCTTCGCTTGCTTTCAGCTCGAAACGACTATTTTATGCGCGCTATGGCCCGGCGTCGGCGCAACATCAAGTGTGTGGTCGGCTGGCAGAGCTGAGCGAGCGGACGAAGGTGTCGCCCTCCGTCACATCGTTACGGTTATCGTTACAATGGCGCTGCGTAACCCGACACCCGACCGGGCTGTGTCCAGAGCCTAACTCTGGTGTGCTCTCGCGAGCTGTCCCAGAGCTCTGGGCGAGTCGCTTGCTGTGCCTCTCGCTCACTTGGGTCGTGGTTTTAGAGGCCTCCTTAATTAAGTAATCTGTACCAGCCTCGCAGGCGCACGCTGAGTTATTTGTTTTTGTCCATGAACCTTCGTTTTCAAACTTGCATTTCGTATTCGACAAGTATTTTAATTTTCTGATGTTGGGTAAGTAAATTTAGACTCGAAATAATTCATTACATTTCTACAAGTATGTAGCTGTAGTAACTGCTGTCTTCTATTTACGATGATTAGTGTTGCAGGCGACTGTACATAGGATAGTTTAAATCAATATGTTATCTTCATTACTTTTCCGTGATCCCTATCGTCTTAAGATGCTGCACTGCAGACCGCGGGTAAACACTCATAATAACCATTTTATAGACAAAATTATATTAAGATTACAAAAACAATTTTATTGTTACGTGGACACCCTTAGTCCGCTGCAGTCGTAGCGCCCTTAATATTCCGTCAGGCTGCATGTTCAACGTTTGAACTTATTGCAACACTTAATGCATGTCTGAGTGATAAAGAAACTGTCAATGCAGCTGTTTAATTTAATACCTTCTGTATTTTCAACATATCTGTTTTTACCTTTTAAAATATTATTTACAGCACCATTTGTAATCCGGTAAAAACAGTCTGGTACAGAATTTCAGACCAATTTTTTACATAGTCGTATATGAATCGACTTCTTCGTAATTACACAAGAGCTTTTACTGCCAGCTGTACCGCAACAACGTAAAATGTTTGGAAAACCAGCCGCACGCGGTTAGTTGAGCTTTCCTGCGTTCATTGAACGTCATTGGAAAACTAAGCGTACAAAATTAGTTCATTCCGATGTTTCATAGAAGCTTAACTGGACTTGGATCAACAAAACTCTAGTTTTTTATTTGAACGCTTCCTCTCCAGTTTTTATATTTTAGCCCGAAATGTTTACTAACTTCACTTCCAAATCGTGGTGAACATAATAAAGTCTGGTCTACAAATGTGAAGTGCATAGCTGTATCGATGTATGCCTATATGTCTGTGATGCATGATGAGGGATTGGATAAGCATATTGCCCCGCAAATGCCATATAGATAAAAAATATTGCCAAATGACCATGCTAACTACTATTTAAAAAAAATTGTTGATAGGAAATGTTAACGCGTACTTTGAAATTCGTGTACATCAGAGATCTAGATACAGTAAATGTGTCCCCAATGTGCTCGTCGACTACAATGTAAAACGAGACGTTTTTGCTGGCTATTTCAGCATTGCAGTTCATTGTCGTCTTCGTCTTGTGTTCGTCCCGGTCTAAAATATCGACGTTGATGCTCACGTGTCCACTTAACGGTCCGCGAAACTTGACTTCTGGTTGACGCTCAATCGTATTCTGGTCCATCGTGTAACTAATTTCCTCAAAATGTTGTAAAGGATTAACTTTCCATCGATTTGTTTAAGTGAATCATGAATTTACTGAAGACGTGACAAATCACAGACAATTCATGTCCCGCTCATGCACAACTGCGAGATTTTCCTAAATATACATGCTTCTGCAAAGCTCAACTCGTCCTGAGGGGTGTGTCGCACAGTGTCCCGTTGCTATAAATTACAAGCATCATATCTATATGTGCAGAAGAAAAAGTCGCTTTTAGGTAGAGATTATCAGACAAAAGGCATCGATACATGCATCTCTCGATCCTATAACACCAAAAGCTATAAAACTTCCTAATGGAAACTCTTTTGGAACGTTTTTTAATGAAATTATATCCCAATTTTTGCAGGCTTACATCCAATTTAACATCTCGGTCAAATAACAGATTACATTTGGCGTCATGAGCTCGAAAAACCGAGCCTCTTCTCAATTTTTGGCGACAGTCGACCCGCTGTGCAGAGCGCACGCACCCTTTTGCAGCGGGCGCCCTGTTCCAACATCATGTCCCGTGAGGACCTCCTAATAAAAGCTCTGCACAAAACCCTTATTTCTGACGCTATTTGTTATGCTTTTATTGTGATGAGACGTCATTTCAGAACAGAGATTCTGTGAATGGGAATGGCTTCATTCTGAGGGCGGCGTGTCTTTTGCATATTCTGCTTGAGGGCACTCGGAAAGGAGACCCTTTTATTTTTCTGTTTATAGTTCTGCCGATGTCTCTTCATGATGGCGCAAAAAATTTCTTTTCTATTTATGCATTGAAGCATTTTCGTTCACTTTTTGCTGGATAATATTTTTTTTCTAAGTAGACTCGTTTTCACACTGCTATGTAATCCTACATCCTATACGACGTACTCTTTGTTTTAAAATTAAATAATGAAATTTATTCCGAATATCTGCGGCACGTAATGGTACACACACATATAACTTAAGCCCATGTTTATCATCTTTAGCAAAGCATATGTCACCTAATCATATTTGTGCTGCTCAGTCTATGCTGAATGTTACAATCAATAATTTATTATCGATACTCAATTAAATAACTCCGCAGAATGATATACGATCTAGAAGAATCAATTCTTGCTTTAGCGTAATAAGTAAGCCTTTCACCATAGAAAGTGCATTTTTCGTATCGTAAATACATGTTTAGCAACGCAGTATAAAATCACTTGAAAAATTAGCGATCACGATATATGTTTGAATGGACGCACAAATGTATACGCTGCAATACTTCAATTGCTGTGCGCGCAGATTCTTGATTGCGTTAGCAATAAATGGGTTTCGTGAATTTTTCTAGGTTCTCCGGATGAAATTAATTACTTGGGGAGGCGACCGTGAGCATCATTCATCTCGATCTGAAGGCTTCTCACGGGGATGTAACAGCGAAAAGGTGTGTGAAAATTTTCAATGAAAAATGGACAACATCTGGAGATCAGCATTCCGTTTTGATTCCACCATCAGCGAACATCGAATTGTGGTCAAAAAGATGCACATCATGCGAACCGTTTGTAGATAACCTTTTGCAAAGTACAATACCATGTGTTGTTTTGATGGAAAGTAAAAGTTTTTGCGTGAAATCTGAGTTTTAATAAACATTAACTAATCGTACCATCCCGTTATTATGTACTGTTAAATCAAATCATGTCACACCATTTCAATCCTTTCCAACTTGAATCCTTCTAATCATTTCCTGTCGGTGACGCGCGAAATATCTGATTTATATAAAGTTAGTGTTTTTGTGACTGTAATAATTTAAACTATATGATGAAAGCGAAATTAAATGTATGCTTATCGTCTGCACCTTATTCTAAATTTTTTTTCAAGTTATTGAATTATGATACATTCAAGCTATTCGTTTGTCTGGAAAGGAATCTAACCTTGTGCATGAAAAGAACAATCTGTCGTCGCCACAAAAAACAGATTTGACATCCAGGCCAGCCTAGTTTTGATAAAACATCATTTGTGACCGTCCGTATGAAAAAATATGGAAAAAACACGAAATTGAAATCGTATCAAACTCATAATAATAAAATACACGTTGACACATTTTACATTTTTTAAACCGTGTTCCGTCGTGAGTTATCTATTTATTTATTACTTCTAGTTGGTTGATTACACTCAAGCCTAAATACCACACTGTTGATTAACGAAGAATGCACAAAAATCAATAATAGGTTCATCTGCTGATTTTTTGTTACCTTCATAATCAGCCTGCATGAGAAAACCTCAATGTCTTTTCAGGGACGCACACATTTAAGCAGGTGCAATCTTTGGAATAAACTTCTTTTTCTATTTTTTTTGTAGAAACACCATACGTTAGTTGTTTTCGATACGCTAAAGTGTAGGTTACGGTGTCAAATTACTCAACTCATTGACGACACACGCAGTTCCCGTGGAAACTTTCCGTTTAGGCTAACGCACCAAATATTTAAGACCACGGCATTGTGTGCGAGCTGGTTTTTGTCGGCCGTCACCAGTAGAGCATAAACTCGCTTTTAATTTTATCGAGTCGTAGGCTCCATTGACAGGGCGAAGGAGCGAGGGCAAGAGGGAGGCTTTGTTCGCCTCAAGTAGCCCCTTGTCAGCGCCGAGGCAGGATCAACTTTTGACCTCACCCTCACCCGGCGCCTTGTCTTCTCGAACACCATCTTTGTGAACAGACAAAACTTCATGTTATTTTCTTTAAATTAACTCGTTCACTCTGATGCAATTTTTTCCCTTTTACAATTCCCTAAGTGATTCAATTTTACTCTGTCGTAATTCAGGAGGTGGGAATTGTGGGAACAACTAAGTGAAAGTTTTCGAGGATTAGTTTTGACTAGAATTGCTGAAACGCTGAAAATGTGAGCCTTTTGTGGAAGTTTATTTATTTGGCTGAGCGAGGAATTTTTGCTACATTTGATGGCAGTTGTATGAGCTTTGGGGAAGTGGATATTTATCAATTTGTTATAAGTTAATCTAGCAGAAAAATATCACTGGGTGTCAAAGTGACTTTCTCATATTTGGTTGCATTTCTATTACACTTTAATTTCACTTTCACTTTTTCTTGGGTTGGACCAGGATGAAAAGAAACATACATCGTCACTTCTTGTAAAGCTTCGGCCGATCAGTCAAACTGTAGGCGTGCAGTATGATATTTTGCTTCCATTTCCTGTAGGTGTATATGTAAGCTGTTTTAAATTAGAAACATCGCAAGCGCGGAGTAGAATGTACTTTTTACACATATCAAAAATTTCAATCCACAAATACGCACGAAATTTATTAATGAGGGAAAATTTACGTTTCACAAAGTGAAAAAATGGTATAGCAACGGAGATGAAATTAACCAATTCAGAACAAGTTGTAAACCCAAATTATGAAACAAATTTCATGCAGAGGATAAACGCCAGTGATAACGCAAGCAGTTAAATTTTGGCTCGTAATTCATTTAGGGGGAGCATCCCCCTTATGGATCCTGCATTTTGTGACCTCTGCAGAAATAGGGATTTTTGCTGCTATAGGAAGTGTAAGAGGTCAGGTACATCTTGTGAAAAAATGAGACTCGTACGTTCACTCGTTCGCCCGCTCCGGGGGTTTGAAGAATGGGGGGGGGAGGGAGGGGGAAGTGGTGTTTTATCATGTTACACCTCCCCCTTGGCACTTTCTTCACGGCGCGATGTTGCTATGCCATTTCCTATGTCTCTGTATTACTCTATAATGATTTCAGAGGTCTAACCTGAACCAAAATTTTTTTAAAATGTTTAATTAAAATTGTTCATGTTTCTTTGTTTTGCTTATAATGTAAACAATGGAATTTGGGGTTTCAAAATGCTTCTCCTCCTACAGTTTTTTAGCTACTGTGATGATTTTGGTGTCATTTGATGCGAAAATACAAGGGCTTTCAAAAAGTTGAAATTGTTTTTCGAAATTAATTTTTGTTCTTAAGTTATGACGTCATAAATCCGCATTTTTTCGAAAACCTTGTTTGCTCTCAAATTTTTTATTTTTTTATTTAAAACTGTAAATTTGGGGAGAAGCATTTAATTTTTTTAATTTCCACGTCTTTCCGCATCCAATGATACCAAAATCATCACTGTAGCTCAAAAAACTGTCGGACAAGAAGCATTTTGAACCCCCTTCCCCCCCCCCCTCCTCAAAATTTGTTT
>JACJUY010001098.1:18815-36324 GCA_014220935.1 Platorchestia sp. MABIK
TCCCCCCCCCCTCCTCAAAATTTGTTTTCTATGATTTCCCATTTTCTTTTCAAGAAAATCCCATTTTTTTATAGAAGGTAAATGATTCTAAATTGCATTTCCTATCAGTATATCCAATTGCATTGCTCTAGATTCAATAATAAAAAAAGGTCCGTAAGGGGGATGCCCACCTTAATCAATATTTCAATAATATAAAGACAACATGCTGGACATAGGTCTTACATTGATTTCATACTGGCTATAGTTGATGGTAAATAGCATCAGATCCACTTTTATTTCGTAGGTCAACAATTTTTGAAACGTAAGCAAATGCTGTTCTCAGAGTAGACATATTATCGGAAAAACTACTGAAAATAATTTTTTGTTTCGTAATTTGCCAATCTGGGAAAGTTCAAACATTTTACTTCTGTCGTAACGAGTCATCTCTCACTTTGTTCGGAAAAGCGTGCATTTTGAAGTGAGTGCTTGTCACCGCTCTTGCTCCGAGCTTTGATCATAAGACGTGGGGTGAAACGAGCTCAAATTTGTACACATGATAACTAGGTCTTTTGTGACAGGCGCGTTCTGTAATGCGCTCAATTAAACACCATTTGACAAGTACATCTCGAAATTAAGTCTCCACACATTTGGCCGAGATTCAAATTACACTGTCATCGTCTAACCATTAACGACGAAACGGTACAACGAATCAATCCAGCAATTTTTCAAAGAAGACTTGCTTTTTCTATGGTTTTGAATGCATTTTCTGACAGTATTTTTTATATTTTATAAAGATAAACTTTTAAGCTTCAATTTGAAGAAGTCGCCCTAATATTGCACAAGCTTGCAAAAAATAATCAATTTTACCACTCATGTATGAATAAACATAGGATTTAAACGGATGATTTAAAAAATTCAACTAAAGATTTCTGAGAATATTGTCCCTAAACTGCAGAACCTTCCCGAAATCAACTCGTACGCCTGAAGGATCTGGAAGTGTCCCCATGCGAGCGCATCGGAGTCGCTCGGCTTTAATGTTACTCAGCGCTATTGCTAAGTTAAGATGTTTATCGAAGCGCCGGCCATCCGTTAGTTGGAGAATATCAGGCGTTGGGGCTCACTTTACGACTGCATTATCCCTTGTTTGATGCTTGTCTCTTTTATTATGCCTACAGAGCCCGCCAGAGTTGATTTTCAAGATTCTGTCGTGGAACTCGGGGCGTGAACGTAGCTCAAGTTCACGTGTGGTTAAACCTAATGAATACATCAACTCGAAATCAGACCATTTAATTCTATATATCAAGGTGTATAGCGAAATCAACATGAAGTTTCCCATGTATCGAGGAGTGTAGGGGGTGTGTAGGACACCTCATGCGTTGTGGCTGTCACCAGCCCTGGTGCTACACGACCAGGACTGTCACCCAACACCCAGGGCCCGTATAATGGAGTGAACACTTATCGAAACTTGGCCGTGCTCGCCCCACCTCGTGTTGGTCACTCACAAATTAAGCAAATCTCGACTCAAAGCAAAGTTTCTACGACACCATGTTCACTTTTGGGGCACACTCTAATCAATCTTCGGCAGTTTGCAAATAGAAGATTGTTTTTTTTTCAACGTGGGTTGTCTTAGAGTGGATGTGAATTTGTTAAAAGAAAACAAATGAGGAAAATTTATCTCCAACATCGCAAATAAATGAGCGTCAAATCTGTGAATTATGTTGGAGAAAATTGTTGTATAGCAGGGATTTGTACGCACGGCTGAATTTCGAACAATTATAAATCAATGCTAGGAACGATTTAACATAAAGAGTAAATTAACGATAATGAGGAATCAAAAATTTACATGATACACAGATGACTCGTCAAGACTGCATGATTATCAATAACATTCGTTCCAGTTTTTCATTTGCAAATGTACTACGGCCGCCCTGCTACACGATTGTCGAAACTCAGTGATTTTTAGTTTGAACTTCTATAATTGAAAAACTTCCAAAAATTTGATCACGCTTACAAAGTAGACAACAGAATTTTATCAACTTTTATATACTAATCTAGCTCGTCTCAAACACCTCAGGTCCATACCAAATAATAAAGTGATGAAGGAAACATCAATATTATTGAAAAAAATTTCTGCCACTTATTTATAATGTAAAGCTGGACTTGATTTTAGAAAATTTCTTCTACGTTTTGTCTCGTACGTTTTTATTTGCTAGCATCAGCTGGTCTTGTGCGTTTTTTGGGGGGGGACTTAGTTTCTGTTTTTCATTGAGTAAAATCGCTCAAAAATGTTATAATAATATTGCTGTTTTCCATTTAAACTCCTTTATGATTGATGTTTTTTTGAAATTAAATAATTCTACTTCAATTTTCGGTACCGATCAGAAATGTTGACATGCTGCCGTTTGACGTACGATTTCCCTTGTTGTTACAGCTGTACTTGTACTCCTGTTACCCTCATTTAAGAGAGGGCAACACACCTGTAATAGCTGGCTGGTCCTAATTAAGTAGCTTACTGATCGTTGTCAACCAATTGGCCAGTTTCATGATCCTTGTTCTATTCTATGTCGTATTTGTAAGCTGCGCGAGGGGTAAATGTTAACAACTTATTAGTAGTCGTACTAATGATGTTTCAGAAGCAGATTCGTTCAACAATCACTTCTGCATTCCGATAAATCTCTCGTTACCAAATTTAATTCTATCTGTGGATAATCTTATATACTCTTCAACTCTTACTATTTTATATATCTTCTATTTTAACTTAATTTTTTGACGGCTTAAGAGATGTATGATTCAAATGAAGCATTCACATTCAAAAGTAATATTCCCTTTCTTTTGTTGAAATTGATCCGATCTTTAAATGCTTGAAACGAATTGAAATGCTTGAAATTTTTTATGAAATATGCGGTCTACTTTTCTGCCAGCTCAATAAAATATTAAGCTATAATAGATCAGAGCTTTAAAATTTTCCTTGGAGTAGATCTTGAAAGGACTCATTGAATCGAATTAAACTATATCAGTGCAGTGAGAAATATTGAAATCTTTTCAGAGTTGGGGAAAACAAAATTCCGTCACTTTACACGTTCATCTTGGATAACGTGGAAAAGGAATTGAAATACATTTCAAAAATACTAAACACTTAACTTCAAGCAAAACCTCTGGCGGTTGCAATTAAAACTTTTATTAGCCAGAAAAGTGAGATGACCTTCCTGCTTTCAATAGAACTTAAATCTCAGGGCTTGATGTTCCTAATATCATTCGAGTCTAAGCTTACACTTTCAAGCAAACCGTCGTATCGATAGAGGTAAGTTTCATTTGCCTCTGAAAGACCTTTTTGCTAGTGCAAGCATTGAATCTCTTTGGATCGAAGCAACTGCCTGCAGTTGCTTTCATTGGTGCCCGCAGAGCACACTGAGCTTGCAGTGTCCTTTCTTCTGCCCACAATGGGATGTATTCCAGTAACGGACAATGCACTTCTCTAGCTAATTCTCAGTGATTGTGAATAAGGTTTTCTTTTCTTTCCTTGATTGTGAATTGAGTCCTCTCTCTTACTTCTCCGAAGTATGAATTGTTCTTTTGATGTAACGTGAAAGTATCGTTTGTCGGTGGGCTTCCGCGCTGGCTCAGCTGCGGCAGTCGAGTGGCAGGCACAGCTGTCCACGCTTTGTGGCTCGGTTTTGTCATGAGTCGCCCTCTTCTGTTGGTGCGCGGGATCCACATCTGGGCTAGGCATTACAGCCTCACTTCCTCCTGATAAAGTGAACCTGCGATTTCCTCCAATCATCATCCTTGACTATAAAATATCTTCAAGCCGAAGCGGCTATCAAATACCCGGATAACTGCGGTTGATAGATATCGACTCTCTTCAATTTAGTTCAATTTGTTTTTTAATGATTTAAACGGAGAATCTTTTCACGCTTTTGAAATGCAGTATTTTCCGCCATTTTTTGAGCGGCTCTTATTAATGACAGCACATAAAACAGCGATCAATCAAATTATTGCAATTTTTATTAAAAATTAAAACCAGCTAACAAACCACGTTAAAACTTTACTCATTTCATCAGAAATCTTCCTTTCTCAGGCACATATCTACTGGTACTCTTTTTAAACTGATTTTTCTTTTATTACTTGTACAGTTTCTACATTTAACTCACTGATTTGTTATTAAGCTTTTTGCCCAAATAGGGCTTAAACGATCAGTCTTCAACAAATAATCTCTCGATTTTTGTTATTCGTTAATTCTTTCGGACACATTTTGAGCAGTGATTCGACGTCAGGAATACGAAATTTTTTTTCGCCGCACCTACTCACAAATTAATTAGCATTTCCCTTAGTTTAAGCAATTTAAAAAGCCAATTTTAGCGAAGGTTTTTTAAGCTTACTCTCTGGGCTTTTCAGGAAAATTAAGGTGACAAGGTCTGTAATGGTAAACATTGCGTAGCGTAAGAATTGTAATCAATGTTATGAGTTTAAAAATTATCTTCAACATCAGGGCCAAAATATAAACAATTCCTTACTCTACGGAGTATCTGTGTTGCACCTTAAAGTGTCTTCCTGTTGATCACATTTTGGGCTACTCTCTCTGAAACGAATGGTTTTTCGTGGCATTTTCCCATCGCGCTCCTCATCATCATCACGCAATTACTCCCGTTTTCTGCAATAACGTGCCGATCCGCAGCATTTTGTTAGAGACTCTTAATCTGTTATCGCGGAGCAATGGCGATCCATTTGCGTGCGCATTTGGAGCGTAATTCCTCAAGGGCCCCCACTAATCCTCTCACCATTTGCACTAATCGAATTGAAAGCAGCGGCCATTTACGGGGTGTGATTGTAACGCTGCTCTCCCTGATTAGAACGCCGATGCTGCGCCGAGAACTGTGACTTGCCAAATGGTGTTTCGAAAGGGGATTGCCAAACAGATCGGGATCGTGTTCAACTTCGTGCCTCGGTCGAATCTTTGGGACAAATTTTGTCCCCAGAATGGCATGCATTTGTAAGAATTTGTCTGTAAAAGGACGCTGCTGGAAAAAAGTTATAGCATTACGTCGCATGCTTTACACATATATATATAGAGAGTTATTTCAAAGTTTTTTAATTGACTCTTCATATTTTTATTAAATTCTATTCTAGTCATTTTTCGAGCTGGAAGTGTGTGAAATAATGCCAATGAAATAACTGAGACAGCAAATGCACATTTGTCAATTCGCACATTTGTACAAACGCACAGTCTAGCTTAGTTACAAACTATCACTATATTATTTTCACCTTCTGTCGTTACTGAAAATTGGCAAATAGTTCCTGATTACAAGTCTTATTTTAAGGCAAAGCTGCACATACTCATCATTTTTAATTTAAATTTATTTTGGCTGTTGTAATTTTGTATTCATTGTGCAAGTGTCTCGCATTAAATTGTTTCATCACCTAAATTATGGATTAAAATTCCAGAGAACGCTTATGAAACTGATCATTTTAAAACATTTTTACGCTTCGAATCGGGTTTTCAAATCGTTTGATAGGTAAAACATCTGTATGAATGAGAAAGAAAGCTGCTAAAATTATTGTATTACGAACATCCTGATTGTAACACACAGACCAGCATGTACTGTAATTAGTTATGAGTATATCAGCATTATATACGTTCATTTTAAACTATACAGGCATGTTTCCTAATTGCTGCTAATGGACATGGACTTATAATAACATTTTCCGATGAAAGACCGGTGAATGTCCTTAGCAATTTATAAACTTCCAAATTTTTTCTCCATTAACGAAACTGTAAAGTACTGGAAAATCTACGGCAAACACTCTTCACGTTTAAAAACATTTGGGCACTCGGCTGATCAGTTGCATATTCCTATTTTTGAACTGTAGAACTTGCAATATTTAGTGTTATTAACTGTTCCATATTAACCCTTTTTAGTTCTTCATTTTTTCTGTGGTTCATTTAGGTTCGCCTTAGCTATACGTGACTGTAATTCACTTGTATCAAAGTTAAAATAGTGTAGAATATTCATAACAGCATTGAATCTAACCTAGTGAACTAACCCACTTTCCCACGTCAAATAATCGATCTACTGCTCCTGTATTCAATTTTCATTCTCAGTTCAAGCTGTACTGGCCCTCTAATTTTTCATAAAATCAAATTTTAAGTTTTTAGTTACTTATTTATTATGAAATCGTCTTACAATATTCCCCCCTTTCTCAAATTAATGGTAATTTTCAATTTAAAAAATTGCCAAGCTTAGCTCCAATAGCAGTTCATAACTAACTTCTGTAAATTTTGGGAAGAAAATAATTAAAATTAATAAATTATATACAAGTTAGTATAGTACTAAACAGCCCAGCATGTACTTATTCATGGATGTACATTTCTCATCAATTCTTATTAGATCGTGGTAGTTTAGGCCAATTCAACATTGTCGAGTACGCCCTCGGTACAGGGGATCAAAAACAATTGTATCGCAGGTGGAGTGATGGGAAATTGGCCAATGCCTAGTAGTTGAATTTTGAAAAAAAAAACGCTGAACCGAAGTGAATTTTACCTGTTCCTGGTAGCTCAAGATGGGTCTGCATCGGACGTCGTACATGAGAAGTGCATTACATACTCGTAGATCCCGCTTCGCTTAGAAGAAAAAACAAAACCAAACAGTAGTCTCAGCCGTACTGATCAAGTGTCACCTAAACTATAATCCTTGGAAAAATCTTTAATCCATTTCATTGAATAATTTATTTTTCATAATCGTTCAATATCGTTAAAAATTATAGTGCGACTTACTCTGCGATTCACAATTTGAGGCACTTAATATCTAGTGATAAAGGGGGATAAATTTTTTTTAAGCCTTAAAGCTGTAATTCATCAAATACAAAGTCGCTCGGATGATATTCTGAACACATTCTGTTGTTCGTTCATCAAAAGAACGCCTACATATTGGAAAAAGTCAAAAAGACCTGTAGGAATTGCTGAAGAAACTTGTTGCAATTTCAGATCAGAAAAAGCCAATCACACATGGAATAAATTTCTTAGTTGGCCAATTTTGTTTCAAATTCAAGCACGGACGGTGAAGGCAGAACTCCTATAGACACAACGCAGAGTTTGAGTCAGTCAATTTATGTTCTATTTGCCAAGCTATCGACAAACCTCAGTTCCATTTGCTTTCCTGGAGACCAAAGTTGAAGCAGTTGTCTAGGCCAGGTCGCTAAGTATCAGAAAAGCATTGACAGCTTCCTAGGACCAACAAACTACCACTCGAAGAGCTTCGATGCTTTCCGAGACTTTTATGCGACGCATTCGGGAGAGCTGAGAACTTTCTGCTGGAGGTATGCCGATTCCTGCAAACAGACTCGTAATACCAAGATTTTCGCTCCATAGAGAAATGATCTCGGCGGTCAGCAGCGCGGATGCAGCACTCTCGTTCGAGAAGCTTTGCATCTCGCTGCTCGAGTGCTCCTGTCCGACTTCGGCTTTTTGTTGTGGCGATTTGAGGCTCACGCACACACACATGGTAGTGCTCAGCCTACTTCTTCTTTTCAAACCAAAGTAAATATCGTTAAAATGTTAGCGAACTTTCATGCTGGTAACATTCATGAAATTTCAAGTGTGGGAATTTAGCGTGATTTAGCAATATTTTTGCTGTTTTAATTACGCACGATTTGTGTTACTAAATAAGCATTCCACTCAGGTTGTGGCATCCTTAATTCATATACAGTCGCATCTTGTAATCGATTTTGTGCTGGAAATAGAGCATCTCATGACCTCATGACTAGATAATCAAACCCGAAATTAAAGAATTCAAATAAAGAGTGGACAAGAAGAACACACATGAGCATCAATGCTTCGATGAGCAACATCAGCAAAACATTCGATGGTTGCACGATAAAACATTAATCGTGAATTACAGTGATTTACATTTTTGACCATACAAATTTTAGACCTCATGTACACCTTCTTTCAAGTAATTTCTGTCAATAAAATTCTGTCATACTGTAAAGTATCAACTATTCAAAAAGTAAATTAACTGTAGAATAATTGTTCATGATTCAACAGCGGATAAATTGAAGCCAATTTTCCCGCGAGCTGCTAGTGTAAAGTAGGTTGTTGTCTGGACAATCTTCGTTGTCACTGAGTTATCAGATCCCTAATCTACTTGCTAGAAAAATTATAATTTTTTAACTCTACACCGTCTCCTATCTCCCCGTTACCCGAGAATGTGCTCATTGACTCCTCTGAAATTCAAGCTTTGCTGTATTTTGTTTACCATGTGCACAAAGAACAAGGGCACTTCAGTATAAATTGTCAAAACGAGTTGGGGTTAAATTTCAAACTGCACTCATTTTTGGTGAAATTGATGAAAAATAAATTATTCATATTCATGGAATAGCTTTGACACAGGCTCTTTAAAATCTTCCAACAATAATTCTAAAGTTTGCACTCGCGCAACGCCGTAATCTTCGATTCTTTTGCCTATATATTTAGAGGGGTGTTCTTGCGTGATATAATTTCAATTACCATTTTACAACAGCAATTCGCTGTAGACACTCACTCTATCTTCAGTTTATTTTCGTAGCTGCTGGCCCTAACGCTCTCTACAGGTTAGCCCTAACCATTTTCGACAGCTAATACGAATGAGTTATAATTCAACGGACGTCATTAATCTATTATAACTTTGACGATTGAAAAAAAGATAAATACACACATGAGTAACTGCAATAATTGTATCGTTAAATAGACGTTAATTGTGTATTTTGACATTACCTCAGCATTAGTAACGGTTGAAGGAACGGAAGTCCGAGTACTATTAGGAGTAGCATGTTCTGCAGCTCATTAACTGGCCAGAATTCCTCCGAGTTTGACTCATCTAAGAGTTTACGTAAAGAGAAGCGAAGGATTGTCTGTGTATACAAATGAATCGAATAATGTTAAAAAAAAATTTAAAAATTACACCAAAAATGAACATAAGGAGGACATAATGCGTTTAAGACTGATGTACCCTATTGATAACATGAGTTACGAACATAACCCACCCCACACGACGGTAACGGAAGAAAATTTGATCCGATCTCTGCAATATGCCGGATGTGGAAAATTACTCTCATAATTCTTTCGGCTCATTCCAAAGGGACGTCTTGTGTCGTAAACGTTTAGCAGCGTCATTCCAAGTCATTATCCACATCGTCATGAGCGTTCCGAGTGTATCATTATTGTATTTATTCCTTCCACCCCGTTAACTTCGGGTCCAGAACTTCGTAAAAAATGCGGCTGATGCTCCATAGTACAAGGCGGGGCGGGCTCGTTTGTATCTGGACGAATCTCGCGAGCTAAGATTTTCCACAACGTATCCGCTTTTGAAGATTGATTTTTCAAGTGGTTCACACGGCTGTAGTTTAGGCTGAGATCTTTATATTGCCTTACATACTATGACATAGATTGACATGTATACTATGACGTAGATTGGGTTGTATACTATGACTTTAAATGAGTTATATACTAAGACATAGATTTGGTTTATCCCACGACAGGCTGTATTTATCTCTCCAGAATGAGTTTGCGATGATACGTTATAAAAACAATGACATTTATCTAATTCAATGCATCATTCTTTGAAGTAACAAAATTTAATTCGAAACCGTCACATCTCCATTGAATTTATGCTGTCGATTTCTGTTCCAGTAAATAATAAATAAGGTAAAATAACATGGGGTTTAATGAGTAGGTTTCTGTATTGTAATCATAAAATGCAAAAAAACACGATTATAAAATAGAAGTTTTTACAATCACGGAACAATACTTACAGGTCGAAATCTTAAGATTGGCAAGCAGAGCGTGGAGTTTCGGTTTAATTGGAGTACAGTTGGTCCCTACAAGTGGACCTCGATGAAAACTTTATCACGCCCCAGTCTGATGTTCTCGATTGTGTTTTCTGAATTGGCATCCAAACTTACGAATGTCGTCTAATTTGAAATTGCTTCGCATTAAAATTATAACTTTAAAACTGTCCACAAGTGCTGTAATGCGCTGACTCAAGTGCATTGGACTGAATTGATTCGTAAATGAATTATATTTAGAATAATCTGAAAAAAGTGAAATTGAATTAATGAATAAAATAAATGGTTTATCTCATTGCATTGAATTCGCAGCTATTTTTTGGTGGAATTATTAAAATAAATATGAATTCATCAAATCATTTCTTCGCGGTTATATCTGGTCTATAACCAACCAAGTCAATAATACAAATGTCAATTAATTTAAAATAAAAAACAGGAAGCGATATTCCGCAAAAGAATTTTAGTTCTTGAGACTATTACCTCACATTTATTAGGGAAAAGACAACGAAAGACTAGAACAGAAAAAATGATTCATTTCTGTGAATGTAATTCCTTTATTTCAAGAACTATTCTGCTATTCTAACTCCTGTATCTCTCTCCACTGTCAGACGAATGATTTTTCTTATATGAAATTTTCCTAGACGCGAAGAATTTATCAGCACCTATTTTGACTGTGATTTCCTCTTTTCAAGAATTGAAATCAAATTTTTAGCTGATATTTTCTCACTTTCTAACATTCTACTCTTTTGTATGAAGAACGTTTAATAGATTGTAGAATCTAATTCTCCCACTGTTGGGTACTGGAGAGTAACATGATATTTTCAGCGCGAATTACAAGGAATTTAGTTGAGCTGTTAATTTGTAGTTTCCTTTCCTAACATTGGGTTATCTTCTGAGTCCTAGTTTACCTTTAGAGAGAGTATTTAACACCTAATACATTGTTTAGGGAGTGAGTCTCTTAAACTATGCTCGGAGACCAAGTTTTCTATAACGAACGTCAAAACGTAGTCCGCCTTATGTATTTGTGATAGGCTAGGCAGGCTGTCCTCTTGTTCTCACACGACAACTCAAGTCATGTTTAGTTCTTACATAATATTGCAAGCGTATGGAAATGGTATAAAATTGTTACATATGTTTTCTGGCAGCTATTTTTGGAAAATAAAAGCATTTGCTTAAGTAGTCGTTGTTTACATCATCACACTTATATTTGAACTCATTCTTTTGTGAGAACTACCATCTTTTGAAATTCATGTCGCTTTTAAAATCTTGCTATATTGAAAACTTTGTCGTTTCCATGTCATGTGAGCTATTACAGAGCGGCGGCCATAACAATCTCCTTTTGTAATTTCTCTCTGTAAATCAATTTGAGCTCCATTCTATTTTTTCACATAGCGCTGAAGCTCAGAATATATTATTAGCATTTATTGATTCCTAACGACCCACAGATGTAGTGCAAAAAAAAATCACGGCTTACTTCATGTGAACCAATTCACTATTTACAATAATTTACTATTTGAGGCTAATGAAAAACTCACAAGCCAAAATTATTTAACTAGATGCTCTTACGCATGCGATAATAAAAAAACACGCCTTGAAAGAAAAATTGTGCTTCATTATATTGCATTAAAATATAAAGAATCAAGATGTAACTACATCTTTTGCGCACGTTCTGCTATCGTTTTTCTACAACATAGCACTAGTTGAAGCCTTGACTTCTATGTGTCTCAGTGCAATAATTATTATATTTTCACAATATTTGCATCCCATTTGTTACATTGAAGCCCTTGACTCTAACAAGTTTGTATTATATTTACTAGATATTCAGTACACAAGAAATCTAATGTGACACAATTAATGGCACCCGTTACATAACAATGGTTTATAGTGTGAAATACTTTTTGTTCCGTGTTTAGAGCTAATTAGATCCGTATTAAAATGTTATCCGCCATGACTGAATTGGAATTAAATCTTTAGAGCAATTTCAGTTACGTATTAATTCTTTGCTGTCTTCAGCGCTAAAAACGTAAAAATATTAACCCATCTAAATTTTAAACACTTATGTCTTTAGTACCTGGATTAAAATACACTAGTTACTCGTAGTTCTTTGAATTTAAGAATACCTTTACACACTAGCCAAATAATTTCACTTCTGTAAAAACTGTTCGGAAGACCATACGAAGAAGGCTTTTTAACTTTAGTCTCATGCACTGTCACAGCAAATTGCTGAGCGATAGAGCTCGTCATCCATTCTCAGAAAAGTGCACCGTAATGAATTTGAAATAATATTGTGAAGCAAATAAGGATGGCTTTGGTCTGTGTATTTACGTTAAACATTTGCTATTTCTGCGCTAACGACAGTTTGACGGCATCTAAATTTCACACTACAGTGTTCTCTGAACCAGACAAGAGGTTCACTAAATAACTCTTGTCCGTGAAAGCAGTAAGTTTGACGAAAATGGTTATGGACTCTAACACTCCTCCATAATTCACTATTTATAAATATACTTGTTTTTCGCGATCACTAAAGCCGCCTAAATCTGATCAGATATCATACGCGTCTCATTTCTTGCGGCCATTCCTAACATTTTTGCGTGGTGATGAAGAGAAAACGTTATTCCCTTTTTGGGGTCCTAGCTATCCGGCGTGTCTGGCCGAGCCTCCCCCTCGGTTGTGATAACACTTGAATAGTGCACTCGGTAATAGGTAGCAAATAGAGGTGGTCGATACCCGTAATAGAGCTATTGTCCCTGAGGTGCGAAGCCCGCGTACAGACATCGGAGGGTCTTTCCAATCGAGCGCACACCGCCGCCTCACTTCTTTATACCCCCGACGCAGCGTTGGCATGAGTGCTTGATTTTCCAGCCACTTTGTCTGCTCATTATCTTCTTCCGTTTGATCTCACAGAGTTGCTTTGGTGTCGAGTGAAGGGCATCCGTTCGATTTTCAAGCCCAATGTTATTCTTCCTCCCTTTATTTCCTTCAATATGGCGCCGATTTGCAGCAACATTATGGTCTTAAATATCACACTATAGTTTCACTCATTAACTACATTCGATAAGTGTGTCATTAAGGAACTCAACTCGTCAGCACTAAACTAGCTTGAGGCGGAACCCATTTTTTATTTTAGTTATAACTCGGGGTCTATAATGAAGGCTCAATAATATACATATATAAAGCTAAAACTGTCAGAGTTACATTCAATTATGTAAAAGCGTAGCATATACAATATAATGCACACGCCATGAATCTACTAAAAGCAACTGGTGTCAAACCTAGTCTGAAAAGTAATCCAATGTATTTATTCAACGTTACGTTCGCAAATACGTTTAAGGATGGAATACATATTATGTGTGTTCTTCCTCTGTATTCTTATTCTGTATTCATGTACCATACAGGGTGACCGTCATTTTGTTGAACAAACTTTATCATAATGTTGGGGCTGTTTAAATAAACGTCCAGCTGCTGCGATGCAGTCATTCAAACGCCGGTGCAATAATTGCCGGGCGCGTTCGAAGACTCGTAGAGTTTCACGAATCTTAGCGGAGGCTTCAACAATTCTACCATGAGGTTTTTTTTTGGAATGAGTCGGTGTTTCGTTCATAAAATTTTCGTAATGTCCCCAGATGTAGAAATCTAGGGGCGTAATATCAGGAGACCTTGATGGCCATGTGGAAATTTCAAGTTGTTGTAACTTTTTAACGTAACATTTTTGACCACGCTGTTATTGAGTAATAGCGTTCATTTCAACGGTCCCAACGCATGTTGAAGGGTATTCAACAAAGTGCCGGTCCCCTTGTTTGCATACATAACTCATACATGTGTATCGAGGAGGTCTGTATACAGGTGGTTATTTTTGATACGTTTAATTCACTGAAAAAAATGTTTGCTAAAATAAACATACAAAAATTCGATTGCCTCCATTTTCTATTATATTTTCTGAATTCTGCCCCATGAAGAAACAAAATATAAGTATAATCTAAATAATAAATTGCAGAAAATGTGTGTTGCAAACGCAGAATTGTGCTGAAAATTTAGTCAACTGTGAACGTACACGTCGTCTTACCCCAATTAATTTTATTGCTCTATTTCACGTTTCTTTTATTGCAAAGTTAGTGTTGTTATCATAAAGCTAGTGATTTGACTTAAACCAAGACACTGAAATAATAATGGCGACCGAATTAGCATTACCATCGCACTCTTTTACAGTTGGTACATCTAACTCTATGCTTAGCTTGGCTGACAACCAACCATTCAATCGCGCCCGCAATACATAGCTATCAAAAACTGAACATCGAGGAAAGTTTCAAATTTAGATCTCTTTCCTATCTATAGCAAACTGTGTAAAATGCAATGATTGTGAAATTTTTTTCGCTCATAATTATTTTCTACCTATAGGTTACAGTGTGCAGGAGATATTTATTTAGACCCTCGTTACAAACTTGACTGTCAACTATGCAGCTTCAAGTCAATTTAACGACCTACTTCGCACACCTGGTGCATGCTCTTCTCACATATTCTGAGTTTGTTTAACATTGGCGCTTCTCATCACTTTCTATCTCAATAAAAAAATTTACGTTCATCCAGGGATAACTTTTCTTCTGTATTCATGTTGTCATCGACAATGCCTCATCTCTTCAAAACCTGAAAAAACGCTCATCCTTTAAGCCTCTAACTAACTCATTTTAATATCCTTTTATGTTTCCTTCAATCGGCGTTGCTAATTAACTCGTCATGGCAACTCAGACGGCAGTAATTCAAGATTTGATCAATCTCTCGTACACACAATATGTCTCACTGAGAGTAACTGTCGCTTTAGTACACGGTATTTTTGCCGAGCATTTGTGCAGAATAAGTGAGAGGACCAAAAATTTTTATACTGGCCACCAATGTGCCGTCGTGGTGATTACTTTCGGAGAGTCAAAGTCAGAGACGTTTTTAGAGGAGTTTACTTGATATAGGTTCGAGGTCGAAAGCGTCACGCCGCAGATGTCAGAGGCTTATAAAGCCTGCGATGCGCATGGGGTTGGGGTTGCGCACACATTCAAAGCGACACTTGAAATTGTAAAGAATGTCTTGCATTACATGCGTAAATGCGTTAGTGGAATGAAAACAAAGTAATACCAATTTCATCCCCTGAGGGGGATGCAACTATTGTATCTATATGGGAATTAGTTCTCCCTAGGGGAAAATGTGAGGTCCTGAGCTGTTGGCTATAGGTAAGCCTGTTTTTGTTGAAGCAAAGTTTTGTTTTGCTTTCCCATGGACCATCTTTTTTCAGTTTCCTGCTATCCTGTTGTCCAGTCTCTATTATTCTCTTACTTAGTTTTGTAGACTTCTTTCCTAACTTGATGTTTCTAAGCGCACAGAATTTTGTGCGGAGACACACCTTGTGCATGGATTCTCCGTTCCATTTACCCTATACTTAACAGTGCCTTCTTTCTTTCTTCCTTTCGAACACCATTGTTGTGGTTAGTGAGGCTTAATCTTACTTATAATCTACTCTTACACAATCTAGCAATATTAAGTTCTTCGTGCTTCATCTTGATCTATGCAAATGGGAGCATTTTCCCAGAATCTCTGCATGGTGTGTTTTTTCTGTACATCACTGATATTCAGTGACGATAATTTGATTCCGTCCAGCTGACCCTTTGATGAGTTGGTACGGTACTTATTTTGTGAGCGTTTTGGTAAACAGACGTGCGCAAAATTTTGTGCGCGCTGGTAATTTTGTTAGTACATTTTCCTCCAATTTTGAGTGTAATGGAAAATTGTTAGCATTTGGACTGTTCTAAGCAAGCATTCTTGATATTTTTACTTATAATAGTTAGTGAATTTATATTTATGTTCTTTATACAAATAAACAAGTTCCGTTATCACGCTTCCTCCATTAGGATTCACATGCAACAGCTTAATACTTGATGGTAAGGTATACCAGTATACTAGATTAATTTATCCTTTTTCATCATTTTTTATCGAGACCGACTTCGGCTTCGAAAAAATTGCGAGTGTTTGTCTAGGAAAACTATTGAATTGAATATAACGATAGCAATGAAAATTCAATCTTCGGCGCTGAAACCAGGAATGCATATTAGGTAAAAGACAATAAAATATTAATTTCTTCGTTACCGAGAAAAATGAATGAGGTGAAACTGATTTGGTTATTTTAAATCTTTGGATGCACACGTTTTATGTTGTTTGACTGTCGAGCTAAGCTCTACCTGCTAATTTTACTTTGCGCCAAATCATCGCACTTGAAATGCGTTTGTTATGCATCATCGCTTGTCCCCATCACACAACCTACATTATGATCTCTGTGTTATAAATGCAACCACTTGTATCTCGCAGCTTTATTGTATCAACTATGTGATTTCCCCGAAATTTCGCAGCAAAAGTCTAGCCGAAGCAATATATAGTATTGAGCTAGCATTAACTCCGGGAAGTGAAATACTGAAACGAACATTTACGCGTGACGTTATCATTTTACCGAGCATTTACTGGAATAGTGTAAGCTGCTATCTCGACTCTAAATGTCTATTAAAAATGTTGCTCGTCCTTCTCAGTTATTTTTATGAACCTAGATGACATCGTTTCTCTTCGCGCAAACCTAATGTTATTCTTATAAATGAGCTATGAATTCTAACAATGAACCGCCCTGTATCATACAATGGGACTACGGACAATAAATTTCGACTGACGCGACGTTGGAGCTCATCTGCGATTGGCGGGCGCTCCCCTGTGTCAACATCGCGGGCAGCTCGCTGAGTGGCTGGCGGCAAACGCGTGGGAAATTTCTTAAGTTTTGTGCATTGACGCCGTCAACTGCTCCCTCAATGTGTACGGGATCAGTTTCTGTAGCGTGATTAGGATTTTTTACTCCTAATCTGGGACAAACTTCATGACGTAGCGCAATCGCTCAAGTTCACGGAGGCACCCCACGGTGGACTAACGAATGTTGAACCGGGAGCTGGCTCTCAAATTTACATGATTAACATTTGTTCAAACTAATTAGAACTCCTCACAATACTTGGTGGTATACTAAAATCAACTTAGTCCTTATAACGTCGTACGGTGTGGGTCACAAGAAATAGAAAAATGAAATAAAATATTTTAGCACCGAATGCGATTCAACAAATGGAAATTGAAAAAGAGTTGATATGAAGGTCTTTTGAATTAAATTGGAGGCCAACAGTTAGGAGGCCAACAGTTAGACAAGTGATGCAACGTTTATAGTGACACGCGCGCATTATACCGACATCATTATAAGTGATGTTGGAAAATGAAAAGTTTGTAGAAATGAACGTTGGTGCACAACGGAATGAATAAACGAAAATCAATTGGCAACTAACTTTTCTTCCCATCGCACTCCGGAATGTTCACTTTCTGCAGGGATAACCAACAAATAACATACAGGAGAATTTAATAAAATTATCTACTTGGATAGTATCAGGAGTTTTGACTAATATTAGGAGCATCGCCAGCGAAAGTATCGCACTATCCGCACTCACATCTACAAATAAGGCAAGTACGTATTTATGATGAAACAAATTTTTAAATTCTGATATTATTTGAGAAGATAAATGTTCATAAATTTCTGACGCTATAGGAGGCGTTACATTTCTGACGCTATAGGAGGCGTTACATTTCTGACGCTATAGGAGGCGTTACAGTTCTGACGCTATAGGAGGCGTTACGTTTCTGACGCTATAGGAGG